>JAVQIZ010221245.1:2500-16756 GCA_036023535.2 Galaxias brevipinnis | reverse complement strand
GCATGGGAGTTTGCCCATCCAGTCTACATGTGTTTTGTGGACTTGGAGAAGGCCTACGACCGTGTCCCCCGGGGAGTCCTGTGGGGGGTACTGCGGGAGTATGGGGTGCCGGGGCCGTTGCTACGAGCCATTTGGTCCCTGTATAACCGGAGTGAGAGTTGTGTCCATATACTCGGCACGAAGTCAAAGTCAAAGCCTTCTAGTCTCACTTCCCTATTTAAATGAGAGTTAAATGTGCACAATATTTGATTTGTCATCATTATTACATCTATATTTTTTTTACTAATTACTTTAAATTGTGGATTCTTTTCTGTCATGTGGGCTTCATTGCAATTAAAAACTGGAGAATCGGAGCATTTCCCTTTAAACTTTTTTTTTACCAGCAAGAGATAGAGATAATAATAATTTTGGCAAAATATAATCTTTTATTAACCGTTTCAGAGTGAAGGTGATCTGTGTATGTTTAATATAATTGATCTCACCAACCTTGCAAAGCCTGGCTGGATGCTTTTGGTATTCCTGAGTGTTGCTCTCCTTGTCCTTCATATCTGAGAGAGGCGAACACATGCTCGTAATTAAGTGGGGCCTATGTACTGTGTGTCCACTTCTCAATGTCGTTTCATCTCTTTTATAGTACTCAAAGGAAACAAAAGGTCAGTTGACTCAAAGCCTGTGGATGGACACAAACCAAGTTGTTTTCATACATCAACTATTGTGATGACAGAGAGAATAACTGTTAATGTGCCTCATTCAATTGCAGTAGCAAGGACCATTGTGAAACAGTGTTACATTCTTACAGTAAGATAAAAGCATCAAGCAATGTAAGTGAACACAATTCTAATGATACAGTAGTAGGCCCTAGTCCTGTATTATGCCCAAAGACGCTCTATAGAGATAGAAAAAAAATACTGACCAAATGACCAACAGTAATGGTGTGTTCTGGATTAAAGAAGGTTGGCACTTTTAGTATGTCCTAAACCAATGAAAAGAAGGCATGCCTCATCATGGAAAAGAAGATTGGATTTAATGGACATAGGTGTCTCTGTAATGCTGAGGGGGGCATTGTAAAGGCATGGTTTGGGGCCAACTGGTTCCCTTAGAGCTTGTTATCACTTCTAATCAACACAAAGCTAGTTGGAGTGTTCACCTTTATCCTGTGATGAAACATTTCCCTCATAGTTTCATTAATATTTTGAATGTTTATATTTTAGTCTATATCTTCAAAATGTTGGATACAGTTCAGACAAATTATAAAAAAGTTAAAACTGTAAGGAATCAGGGTACTTCTCTTGAACCATTTGTGGACTATTTGAAGTACATGTACAGATAAAAATACATTATTCAGTTTTTGAGCCATACCATGCATAACTAACCATTAGTGTCGGTGTATGTCTAATAAAAAAGACCTCACTGTCTTTGTAGAGCCTGGCTAGATGCTTCTGGTATTCCTTAGTACATTGCTCTCCTTCCCTCAGATAGATATGAACATGTGCCTGCAGTTATGCAGAGCCTTTTGACTGTGTCCCCTTCTCTTTTTTTTCTCTTTCTTATTTTACGTTACTCAAAGTTACATATTGCAAAGTTGACCCTCTGACTCAGCAAAACCTAACCGTTATGAAGGGCAGCTCTCCTTCGGCCACTTCATGAACTTCAGTTTGAGGATTAGCACAAGCAACAGCGAGCATGCAATAGCATCCTCACTGTACTTAACCTTGGCTTCATTTTTATTTATCAAAAAACTACATTAAAGAACGACCAAATGTCAGTTGCCTGCATGACATCAGCAGCTACAGCATTGAGTAAACAAACAACCACAAGCACAGGGAGGCAGGAGGATGAGGGTGTAGGGACGGGGGTCAACCTATTTGATCTCATCCTGTCTCCATGGTGACACTGTAAGCCACAATATGAATGAATATGACACAATATGAAATCTAAACTAAATCAACAAAACTACACGCACACACACCAGCACACACAAAGGCTGCAAAGGACAGCGGCAATCTATTCTGAGCTTAATTGAACGCTCAAGCATTAAAACAAAATGTAATAAAGTGATCACCTCTGGGGACTCGTTGTCCGACTGTGTTGCCTCTGAACAGTCTGGGCTCTTCATCAAAAAATAAGAATACATTTTATTTATATAGCGCTTTTCTAAAACCAAAAGACATTCACATTAACACTGAAAATGGCAAACATGGCAAAAGGCAATGACATAAACAGCGTTATACATTGTGTTTGTCTGCTTGCGCCCGCATTCTTCTGTATCAGAGCCACCAGTCACTAGCAGACCATGGCACCGTTTCTGCAGCTTTGAGAGCCCACCAATTAGATACAGCAAGTCACATAGAATCTAAGAACACAAAGGGGAGGGGAGAGACACAAAGCCAACACAGGCAGACTTCTAGAGACAACTAAAAAGCTGGACTACAGCAGTGATCCATAGGTGCAATGCACCAGAACAAGCCTAGCTCTGGAGGTACTAAAATACGTTTCCCTGCCCCGGACAGATAAATCCTTTTCCCAGGCCAGCTGAAGATTTCAGTTTCCTACATATACACTGACAGTCCATCACTGTTGACTCCCCCAGTCTACTTCCTAAGAGTTTCTATATATATAGGATCTCCGGACGACAATGAACTAGCAACAATGACAAGGTTATTATAATGGAGGGGGTGGACTGTGTTTTGTGTGTGTGTGAAAGAAAGAGCATAGACACATGCACTTGTGCAAAAACACGTAGACATTATTTGTTATTTGCTCCTTTTAAAGCCGTTTCTTTTCTATGTTATGCAAAAATGTTTAAGAACTGAAACATTGCCAGTGGTTGATAATTTGCATTTGTGGGTTTGTTTCAATGAGGACATGAACAGCATATTTCACTATCAAGAAACCTAAAAGCAAATGCAATGTCCATTGTCCTTTCTAACTTGTTGATGAAAAAAGAAAGCACACATTGCCCACTGGAGTAATTCAGTACTGGAATCTATTTTAATCCACATCTACCAACGGTCACAATTGGCTTTTAATGCCAGTCATAGCCTTTGGCCGAGGTGGGCATAATCATCATCACATTTACGTTCTGTTTCCATTCCCTCTCTTTATCACGTTTGATAATGTATGCTTAATGATGGTGTTCAATTGTCGTTATGATTTGCTGTTGTCATTTACAAACCATTACCGTCGATGCCAATTATGATTTTAATGGAATATTGGATCCACAAACAGAGTCGTTATTGTATGGGGTTGATGAGGAGGAAAGTGAAGATAATCTTTGCTATGGAAAAGGGAGAGTTGCCGATATCAGCTTTGGCTTGTAGAAACACTGGCTGTTTTAAGATATCTCAGCCGTTGCTTCTTACAAGCATGCCTGACATTGGGTCACAACTATTACGCTTAGAAAACAGCAAAGAGTTTAAGGGCATTGTTTTCTGGACCATTGTGAGACGACTAAAGAAATTATTGGAAACAAAACGATAAGTTGTCTTGTACAATTTCCATGAACATTTACATGCTGGTTAAGGTTGATAATGGACTTGAGGATTTGATTGCATTTCCCCATACAGACCATGTTGTTTGTAACGCAATACAAACACAGAGGAAATGTAGCATGATAAGACATTAGAGAGAGGAAAGAGAGAGAGAGAGAGAGAGAGAGAGAGAGCATGGAAATCTTTTCCCATTCCCCTGCATTTGCCTCTGTTGTTTTTTTTAAACGTGCCCCTCTGAGACATCAACACGTCATCTCCAGGCCCAAGATATTTTCAATGTGTAAATGATCTATATTAAATATATGACGGGCTGAATAGAGGCACTGGTCTGTGGGGAAATGAAACACATCTAAACGTAGCAACAACAAAAAAAAAACACATCCAAAATACAAAGAGTTTGAATCAAGAATGTACTGTCCTGCCTTTGGGCTTAGTAGTGAAATAATGATAGCCTTGTCACATAACTGACAGCTTTCGGTGGTGTGGGCCTGGCTTGAAAAGAGGGCAGAATAAGAAACACACCCCGTGGCCACAACAGAGGACGTGACTTATTCCGCCATACTTTCAAACACACATATTCTTTGCGTCATTGTGGGCTGCGGCATGTACCAACGTTTTCATTATGTAAACAGGTCTCTTCTCGGGAAGTCCTTTCAAGGAACGACGTGATGCAAAGCATGGAAACGTGTCCCCATCTGCCTAAAAGTCTGACTTTGATTTCAGTCAGCAGTCTGCTGCCCCCTGTTGGTCCAAATACCGAGGCCTGCACGGCTAAGACTGGAGATATGCAGTTGGCAATCTCCCTTCTCTCGCTACCACATTAAAGAGCCTCATCAAAGAAAGAGGGGGAAAGAGTTGGTGAGACGGAACAACAGCAGACCTTGAGGCGGACGAGAAGAGACAGAACTGGAAGGACAGCAGAGAGAGGGGGGGGGGGGGTTTGCATCTGTTGCCACCAACTTAGGAGTGCATCTTAGGACATATTTTATCACCCAGTGGGAGAGAGAGAGAGGTTGTGTGAGTGTGTGTGTGTGTGTGTCTGGAAGTACATGAAAGCGGTGTGAAAGTCATTATAATTGCACGTCTCGCCATATGGCGTGAGAAAGCTCCGTCCACATGTTTGGTGTGTGTGTGAGGGGAGAGACAGACCGAGCTCACACCTTGATCTCCCGTTGCCGGTGTGGTGGATGAGTAACGCGGCCATCTGGAGCCCCGTGGTGCATCAGCGGCCCCCCCCCTCTCTATCGCTCTCTCTCTCTCTCTCTCTCCTGTCCCACCACACAGAGAGGGTGTCTTCACAGGGAAGCAGTCCAGAATATCGCACTGTTCTCTTGAAACTATGGAGCTGGTTCCTGGATCCTGGTCGTTGGCCCTCGGCGTTTTGTAGCCACCGAACAGAGTCAGCCATTGGCGTGTGACCTCCATGGAACACACAGTAAACTGGATTGAATGACTTCAGTATACTACTAGTTTACTAAATGTAAAACGGTGTAAAGGAACATAGTGATCCCACAGCGGTCTCGTGCGTGGGTGGGATGGAGGGAGAAAAGAAAAGAAAAGAGCTGTAGAACAGAGAGAGGGAGCCACACGGAGGGACTTAGGAGGAATGAGGGGGTGGGGTGGGGGTGGGGGGGTTAGAGAGATTTCCCTATTCAAGCATTCAAGATGGTAAATGGATTCCCATTCCCACTAATGACAACATACTGCATAGCAATAATGTAAAAGCCAGGAACGAAGAGAGAAAGTGATTGTGTGTGTGTGTGCGTGTGTGTGTGTGTGTGTGTGTGTGGAAGGGGGTGGGGTTGTGTGCGTGTGAGTGTGTGTGTGTTTGTGCACGTGCAGGAAACTAAATTGGAAAGCTGGTCTATGTAGTGAACAGATCCGGGAATTGGATTCTCCTCTTCTCAACGGGAGCTCTCCATGTATCCCGGCGGCGCCGAGGGGGACCGCGACCTCTCGTTCGTCATCCCATGTCCGTGACGTGTTTGTGTGTCGCGCTGCTCTGGACACACGGCCTTGTTCGGGCGGTCGTTTTGAAAACAGAAGCCTCCCGACTGGGTGGGGACCGGCCTAGGAGAGGGCCAACACACCCTGGACATTCAGCGGGCGGGTTGAAGCGAGCTGTCAGTATCACTACCGCAGTTATCCATCAAGCCCTCCCCCTCGTTCCCCTCCTCCTCCTCCTCCTCCTCCTCCTCCTGTCGGCGCCCACCTCGTCCTCTCCACTCTGCCCGTTCCCGACCTCCGTCTCCGGAGCACCTGAAGTGCTTCACGTGGGGGGTCTGTCACACAGAGACACGTGCCAGTGGAGGAGCGGCTAAAGATGGAGGCGGAGGGACAGAGGAAAATAAAAAATAAAAAAAGTCATCCGGCATGACCCATCCACCATGCATAATCCTATCAGCATGCGTGAGACCAGATGAGCTGCAGCACAGGCACGTTCATGTTCAAATCATGAAAATGTTCATTCAAAGTTTTCGTTTGGTGTGTGGAGTTAGAATGACAACATTTCATGTGGTTAGCGTAGGTGAACAATGAGCCAGGTCCCTGAACACAGCACACAGGCCCATCTCCATGGTGTCTGCTAAGGACACGTGAATACCTACCAACGTTAGGTAACCCTGGGGGTTTGCCTCCTCAGCACTCAGGGCTCCGGCGCTTGTCCTTGGAAGGAGGAGGGACGCGGAGGGGAAGCGGCTGACGTCAGAGCACCACCCACTTTCCTCTCGCCTTCCCCCTTCCCTGTCTTTCCCCTTTTCAGGAGGACAACCTCCCTGCCCGATGCCAACGCCGCACCGTGGACCACTTTAGGAAATGTGCCGTGATCCTTCCACACTCCTTCTCCCTCCCAACCGTGACACCGCCCTGGCAGCCGCAGACCAAGCCAAAGACCCAAGGGCACCAAAGGCTGCTTCCCCGGTGGAAGACAGGGAGCTTAGCGGGGGCCGATTTCCCCACGCTGCAGTGGTGTCATCCAGTCAATTCCTCTCCCTCAGCTTAACGGTCATTACAAACATAATACCTTCAGTTGATTCAACTACTTGGCCCTGAGCTGAGACCAAGGGACACACTTGCAACTTATGAGATGATGCTCGTGTTTCTAAGGAGTATGGGGAGAGAGAGAGAGAGAGAGAGAGAGAGAGAGAGAGAGAGAGAGAGAGAGAGCAAGAGAGAGAGGGAGAGAGAGCTTGCCAGAAAATATTCATGAATGAAAGGGTGTTATAATGTCAGCTCTGTGGGAGAGCTGTTTTAGGACATGGATTGCCCTGCTTGTGTGTGTATGTGTGTGTTAGTTTGTGTGTGTGTGTGTGTGTGTGTGTCTGGGTGTGTGTGGGTACGTGTCATGGTATATCTTTAAAAAATTTGGTTGTGTTCTCTTTCTCTCTTTCTTTCTTTCTTTCTTTCTTTCTTTCTTTCTTTCTTTCTTTCTTTGTCACTCTTTCTCTCTTTCTTTTTTCTCACACGCTCATGTTTTTCTCTATCCTCCCTTCTCCCATTTTTCACTATAATCGAGTCTACATTGCCCCATTTCACCCCTAATACTCCATCGTCCCCAATTTTTAATTTGCATAATTTGCATGACTCAACTCAAAATGCTCTCCCTAAGGGCACACACACACACACACACACACACACACACACACACACACTTAAGTCAGTGTAATTAAACTGCCGTTGTTAAGGGGCAGTCCAGGGTTAGCGATGATGCAGTGTGAGTAGGCGAACAGCACAATGGCACAACTTCAAAGCAGAATCCAAACTGCTGCAAAGGTCCCCATGTTCCTAGCAGACAACATTTCAGGGACTCAGCTCTCCCGCAGCCCTGGCAGGTGCTCATCCACTCTGAAGCACAAGCTCTGAGGCTCTCAGCATCCACCAGTATCTTCCCTTTCTGCCTCCCTTTGACCTGGCTACAGTCCATTATCGGGGAAAGCCAGAAAGAGAACGGGGCTCTCCAATCTAATGGCTCCTTTATGTGCGTATATATTTTATATTTGATATGTGTCCTATCATCCTCTTCCCACCCACCTGGGCTTTGATTCCATGATCCCAGTGTGTGTCCGATGAGAGTGTTCACACCAGGCTCCCTGATGTTACAGTACACCCCACCCCCACTCTCTCTGATCTGAACTTGGATAAAAAACGGATAAACCTCCCCAGCATGCTGTGCACCTCTTGCTTGAGGAGCTTCTGGTATTAGAGCTGGTGAGACCGTTTCTACTGGCTTACTACCACTACAGGCACGCCCCTTCACCTACACCATGCTAACCCAAACCAATAGTTGAATCCATGTCTGATCTGTGAGGAGGCACAGTAATGACGAGGATGATGGTGTACTATGAAGGCATAATCCTCCTCATTGACCCCTCCAGGCGACATGAAAGGATGCTTAATGTATTCCCTAGTCCTTGACGTAGAGGCCCCCTTGTTAACCTTGCCTTTAATGTTTTATATGCACCTTTAAGTGCGCTCAAAATATTCACGTAAAGTAGTCTTTCAAAGATGCAATAATCTCTCTAAAATATAGCCATAAGAAATAATGCATGAGGACAGTGAATGAGATGGAAAGTGATTTTTTGGAAGATGACACATTATGTGAAGCTTCCTGAGGTCATTTGACTTTGGGACAGATTCTGAATGGCTGGTGTCAGGGAGGAAACATCCATTAATCAGACACGAAACATCTATGCCATAACCTTCAACAAAATACCTAACACTTAGGCATCCTCTCAGCATCGGCTCCTCCTCTGTTTATTGCAACGAGAGAGAATTTGAACTGCTCACCTTTAATGCTAATTGATCATCGATTTGTCTGTGTGATCTACACGGCAGTTTTTCCTCAACACCTATTACTGTGTGAAGAGTGGAATGGCATTTCACAGTGAAAGAGTAAAGGGTCCATAGGGTGTTCAGTGACCCTTGACTGCTCGACCCTTTACGCACTTTGTGCTCTCTCTCTCTCTCTCTCTCTCTCTCTCTCTCACAAACTCTCAAACACACGCATGCCCGTGTGTGCACGCCGCACACACAGACGCACGGACACACACACACACATAGAGAGACGCTGTCTCCAGTTATAATCCATCAGTGTACTTATGTGTGTGTTAGCGACAGTGGGATCCCTGACCTCAAACTCTAGCATGGGGCCGCTGGCACAGGAACAGGGTTGTGCGAGGGCGGGAAGCTCTCTCTGCAGAGTGGTAATTTAGAATGTGGTTCCTCTCTTCTGTGAAAGATAGATAGAGAGAGAGAGAGAGAGAGAGAGAGAGAGAGAGAGAGAGAGAGAGAGAGAGAGAGAGAGAGAAAGAGAGAGATAGAGAGAGAGAGAGAGAGAGAGAGAGAGAGAGATATTTTGGCTGTAAACTGTGGAACCACGTTCATTCTGCAGCACTTGAGCCCTCACGCGTGCAGCTTCATTTTCAAGCGGATCCCTAAGCAACTGCTGCACAATGCCAGCTTTTTTTTTCGTTAGGATATGGCTTTGTCTGCCAAGTAGAATTGTCGCATTTATAGGCTATTGAAGAGGTACTGGCGCTGCTTATAAGGAGGTTGGGTCACTCTGTAGCTGTCCCTGGTACTAAAATCTCCCCAATGCGTTTCTGCGGCAACGACCAAGTTCATCCACGGCACCGATTTCAAATGAGTCGATGAACCGACGAGCGGGGGAGGCACGGACAAGGCTCCACACCGTGAATGCTTAACAAGTAGCCTACCACCGACCGAGTTGTTCCTCCTGCTCACGCGAGTAAATGGGATTTTCGGTTAGCAAGGCAGGATGTAAAGATTCGTTTCAAGGATGGGGAAGCGAGAATCATCCGTGGCGGCACTGCTCCTACTGGGTTATCTCTCGGCATGGTCCGTGATTGCCGCTGGTGAGTTTACACATGGGCATATGACGCTTGTATGATCCGATAGGCCGGCCAATCAATAGGTAAAAGGTTTTTTACTTTAACCCATGTTCAATCAATTGCTATGCTGTGCAAGTGCCAAATGAAAACCAGTAGCCTCAAATGTAATGTTGATAGGTATACCAGCCGAAATTATGTGTGTAGATGTATGTATTGAAATGTAATTTGTTTGCTGCTCTGCTTACAATATAGCATGCATTTGACACTACTTTGTCCTTTGATATGAAAGTCTGTGATATGAAAGAGTAAGTTAAAGATTAAGCGTTATATAAAGGAGGAATGGTTACCTTACATATATGCATATTAAATTATGTTTCAAATGTGTATATTATAGCCATTAGTCAAGTTGTGGCATATGAAGTTGATCTCAATCCAACACCTATGTGAGAGACAGATGAAGTTTATGACACGATTCTAGTCTTTCTACAAAATAGTCTAGAGAAGGTGGTGCAAGTTAAGGCACCATTTCTCTTGAGTTAATTTAGACATTCCGGTGAATGGTTTGGTCCTGAAAAATATTTTCTGCTTTGTCAGCTAATATAGCCTACAAGACCTGGATAATTGGACTGAATGCCTGTGTGTATGTTTTGATGTGTAAACAAAGAATACTGATGTAAGGTGTGGGGGATAAGAGAGGACTCAAGAGCAGATAGGTAGGTAGAGGTGGATGGTAGCAAAAGAAAAGTTCTGAAATAAATTCCGTGAAGAAACGTCTGTACCTCAATGCATTACGCTCTGATACAACACAGCTTCAATGCTGGAGCAAAGAAAGACCACACAGCCAGGCTTAAATAGGAAACGAAACCAGGTCAGAACAATACGGGCGGTTATACAGGGCTGAGCCCTAACGGCAGGTGCAGAGGACTCTCTGTTCCTGTGACAGGAACCCCCCTCCCAAAAAAAAAGAGTGACTCCCGGCGTGACTCCACGTGCCCTCTGCCAGCCTACCCATATTGTTGCTGCATTCTGGGGTGGTGAGTGCCAGCCCGTTGCCGGCTTCGATGGCGACGTCTCACTAACTGAGTAGCTGGAAACAACCCAACTTTCCCGTCGTGCTCGGGAAGAGCACGGTGGAGGCACGAGGGCGTTCAAAGGGCGACACACCCAGGGACTAGCCTCTGACTCTGTGAGCGAGGGCTCTCCCAGGTGATGTAGCGTGGTCACTACCCCGTCGGCCTGGCTGTTGCTCTGTGGGTGGAAAAGGACACACTTGCAGAAGCTCCGATCGGACAAAGGAAGGTCTTTCATAACCGAGTCGTGAACTGGGGACCCCTCATCCCCCACCGTGCCCCCTTGGCACACCGTGGAAACAGAGAGACATCGTGCGTGATCAGGTTAGCCCGATGCTGAAGGCAACTCAGGCAAGTGGAATGAAGCCGGCGGTTTTAAAGAACCGATCCAGTGTCACAAGGAAGACAGAATTCCTGTTGAATTCCGGGAGCCCCGTGATGAAATCAAACCAAATGGGAGACCGGGGGGCGAGACGGGACAGGCAAGGGGTGAGGAAGACGTGCCGGCGTGCTGTGGACCGGGCGGGAGACTCCGGCAGAGAGCGCCTCCTGGATACAGCGTCCCATGGCCTGTGGCGAGAAGGAGCTGGTGCTCGTCTTTTGCTGAACACTGCTCCCATGTCGGGATGATGATGACCTCCTGGGGAACTGGGGGTAGGTAGGGAAGATCCCGGGTGGCCAAGTCCGCCGGACGGCTTGACGGCAGAAGACAAGCCGTTTTGGCAGCAGTGACCCCCAGCTCGCCAGAAGTCCCATTGAAATGCAGAGTGAGGCAGCGGCGCCCCAGGATGACTGGAAGATCAGGAAACCGGATGAGAGGAAACTGGATCGTCTCTCGGCGATCTCCCAAGACGCAGGGGGACAGAGATACTCTGCATAGACCCTGATGCTATGGGTGTGAGTCGATCCGAGCGCTGGGACATACACAGATCCCTGTCGTGCTGAACCAGGGACATGCCCTGGTGAACCATAGATTGATGAGAGCTTCCACCTCTGCCGAGTCTCATTTTTGTTCCATTGTTCTGTAAGTGGAGCGGGAGAAGGAAGGACTCAAGTGCAGAGAGGTAGGTGTCCTCAGGTAAGAGGTTAATGAAAGAACGTTCGTCATCAGATTCAGTGAGGAAAGGTAATTGGCTCTGCTTCAATGCATTACGCTCTGATACAACAGAGATTCAACACTGGCACACAGAAAGACCAAACAGCCAGACTTAAATAGGGAACTTAAACAGGTAAAAACATTTCGGGTGGTTAGGGGTGCTTTGTCTGTCTGCTTGGCTGAGCCCTGGCGGCAGGTGCAGAGGAACCTTTTTCTCCCGGGACAACTGGGGCAGTGAAATATTAAATCAAAACTAAAAAAAGGAAAGACACTGAGGCAGCCACACTGTAAATTGCTGTGCACTACACACTTTCACTCTTCCACTGCACCTAATCTCCCTCTCTTTCACACACACACACACGCACACACACACACACACACACACTCACTCACACACACGCACAGGCCAGCACACAAACACACAGTCAAGGAAGTTTACTCTAGGAGAGTTGATTCTCATAAATTCATTGCTTAAATCAAATTGCCCCAGTGACCAGCAACACCTACATTCCCATGCCATCCTCTCATGATTCAATTAGTATTGAATGGAGAGAAAAGCTGACAAAACATTTTATCTGGACACGATGTCATTATTTTATTGACTTACACAACTTCGTAAACTACAAAAAAGCTTTCTGAGGTGTACAGTAAAATTCAAATCTAATTGGCAAAACCCACAGACGCATTTTTCTGTTCCGGATGAGTAAACAGCCCGAACAATCTAATCTCGTTTGATCAGAGTAAACCGAAAGACACACACACACACACACACACACACACACACACACACACACACACACATTTTCATACACACTGTAAAACGAAGAGTGATTGCAGTGGTGTGTTTTATTTTTGTCAAAGCGGATCAAGATTAAGAGGCTGAATAGTTTATGATAATTGTTCAACAATGCACTGTGATAGTCTGTGTGTGTGTGTGTACACAATTGCACATAATGTACGGCTATAGATTGGAGGATCTTTGCATATGTGTGTGTGTGAAAGGAAGAGAGAGAGTGAGAGACAGAGAGAGATGTAGAGGGAGAGCGGGGGCTTGTTTCTGTTTGTGAGTATGTGTGTGTTTGTGAGTATGTGAGTATGTGTGTGTGTGTGTGTGTGTGTTTGTGTGTGAGTGTATGTATAAGTGTGTGTGCGTTTATCTGTTGCAGTAGAATGTCAAGGTCTGAGTGAGCGCCGGGCTGTAGCCTTGGGTCAGTAAATCAGACTGTGGAGGCTCATGGGATGGCGAGCTCCAGGCCTTGGGTCGGCTTCATCCCCCCCATCGCTGTCCAGGCTCATCATCGCTCCCCCCAAAACCCAGCATGACTCACACTGGACCACTGTGTGGGAGGACCTCTCCCTAGTAAAAAGCCATGATGCATATGTATGAGGAGGGGCAGGCGGAGAAGGAGAGATACTATCGTGCGTGTGTGTGTGTGTGTGTGTGTGTGCGTGCTCCAGTCAAAAGAAAGGCCCTTCAACATCCTCTGATGATTCAAGATGATAAAAAGTGAAATATTTTTCTTACGTAAACCTAAGTACAAATAAATTAATACTATCTATTCTTTATCGAGATAGATAGAGAATCACAGAGTGAGGTCTGAATCATATACACAGAAGGTTCATCCCTTTGTTTGTGTTGGCCTTTGACCGGACAGGTATAATTATATCTAGGGCAGGCAACCGTTCACACCTCTCTTTTTGTCACCTGTGTGTGTGTGTGTGTGTGTGTGTGTGTGTGTACGTGTGTGTTTTAGACACGCTGTCAGAGCCCCTCAATGTGACGATCAGGGAGTTGGAGGCCAACTCGGCCGTGGTCACCTGGGAGATCCTGGAGGGGGACCCCGTCATCGGATTCGCCATCACCCAACAGGTACGCGTGCACCTGCCCGCCCGCCCGCCGCCATCTCTGTTCTCTGACTTAACCCTGACTCCTCCTCCCTGTGCATGCGATCGGGCCGCAGAAGAAGGATGTGCGCATGCTGCGGTTCATCCAGGAGGTGAACACCACCACGCGCTCCTGTGCCCTGTGGGACCTGGACGAGGACACGGAGTACATCGTCCACGTGCAGAGCATCAGCATGGGGGGCAGCAGCCCGCCCAGCGAGCCCGTCCTCTTCAGGACCCCCAAAGAGTCCGAGAAACTGGCGTCCAAAAGCCCTGGTGAGTCACGCACACAGACAGCGGTCTCTCTCACACACACACACCCACACACCCACACACCCACACACACACACACACACACACACACACACACACACACACACACACATGCATAGGTAAACAAAACAAAATTGCTGTTGCACTCAAAACGAGTCACCAATTATAATTCAAATATGTCGCCGCTTTACGCAGCGGCCGTTATGTTGTGCTTACTGACAATGGGACTCCTTTAATGGCGAGCCTGGCTTGTGATTTCAAAACGAAAAGCAACAAACCGCCGTCTTTGTACGCCCCCTAAACAATGAAGTTCCCATTTGCAAGGCAGATGCTTTTATCTAGAGCAGCTCCTCGTAACACTTGCAATTTTTACCACCTCCTCTGTGACCCAGATACAGAGCCAGGAGGCTACTGGAGACACACTGACAGAGTCCAGGCTCAAACCACAACACTGGCGCCATAGCAGCACGCGCGGCACACTCTGTTGACGGCTTTGGGCTCAATAACGACTGCTGTGGGTTATGTAAGAGTACAGCAGCCAACTCAAACGTTAAAACTCTGTTTTAGAGATTCTTTTCTGGCACTGGCCAAGC
>JAVQIZ010221239.1:0-13973 GCA_036023535.2 Galaxias brevipinnis | reverse complement strand
TAAGGTCAAAAACTGAATATTGTGGGCATGTAACACATAAATATTTGCTTTGTAACTTTTTGTATTTGTGCACTTATCTAATCATTACACTCCAGAAAGAACTTACGTATAAAGATCATTGTAAAATGAAATGGCAAATTTAAAAATTTTGCTAAAGTTCTTAACATCATCAAGGCGGTCTTGCCTGCAAGATAAGTGACAAGAGGTTGACATCACTCTTTCCTCTTGAAATAGTAGAACCCTTTTCCAGTATGGTTCTCTCCGTCTCAGACAATACTGTGCAACAGTTAGTGGTAGCACAATCACCTGCATCTTTACTTTGTTTAAGAAGGATTGCATCATTATATACGTGTATGTGTGTGTGTCTGTGTGTGTGTGTGTGTCTGTGTGTGTGTGTGTGTATGTGTGTGTGTGTGTGTTTGTGTAAGAGAGAGAGAGAGAGAGAGAGCACAACAACATTGCTTCCCTGACTGCTTTAAATTGTAAGGCCGTTATGAACATGCATGCTTAACAGGGAAAATAATTAATGTGGTCAAGCAAACTGGTTAATCAATAAATACATACAATACATGTATCATTATCTAGTTTCTTGTGGCCAGGCAACAGTAAAGAGACTGTCAGTGGGTTTCAGCATCCTTTAATCTGTGTACAGTAGTAAAAAATATAATTGTCACACCAAATGAGCTGAAGAGTGAGCTGAAGAGCAAGCAAAAGCCTTCTGACAAAAGTATAGCACCCTTAATTCCACCTCTGGCTTGCCTCTGAAGCTAAGAAGAGCTGGTCCTGTTTAGGCCTTGAATGGGAGACCAGCTGCTCCTATAAGTGGTGTTGGTTGACCAGTGGGGGTCACTCTACCCTCTGGTCTGTGGCAGCCTAGTTTCCTGTGGCCATTCCTCCAAATTGTGTTCTTTTAAACAGTGTTTCCTATGCAATTGGTCTCTTCTTGAGCCCTTCAAATCTGGAAGGCACACACTTGATTGGCTCTTTTAAATGTCACTCACTCTTTGGCAAAACCATAGAGATATGAATCTCTATGGGCAACACCCTTCCCAGTTCAAGTTACACTTATCCTGGTTTGTGCGTGGCTATATTTGTAAAAAATGTTGTCTGTATTTGAAACTCCACCCATTTCAATACTTAATTGGTTATTATTGAAGAGTAAAAAGTTGCTAGTTTCCACTTCCTTCATACAGACTTTTACCCTCAAGCTTCCCCAGTCTTTCAAACCAATGTGTATCTAGTTGTAACCGAGGCTAGTGGCAGCCCTATGATACTGTCGTCTAGTGCATTTTTTTGGGTGGAACGTTAAACAAGTGTCCTGACTATGTGGCCAGTAGTCACTAAAGAGCTCACAATTGGCTAGTTAATCCCCTTTCCTGCCCCTTGTGGCTCTCAGTAGGTCATAAACTGATGTGAGCAAGTCTGGTGCCAAATGGCTGCCGTGGCGAAGTCGTGATGATTTTTGTAGTGGAGGTGCTGAGAAACCAAGGAACAACACCAAGGCCAAGATGATATACGCTATGTATCTAGTATATATAATTTTTTTGTTTTGTTTTAAATCTAGCTTACAATGACTGTAAAGAAAAGTTCCATTACTTTACGCACTTACATCAATCTAACACCAAAATGTAAGCAAACATTTCAACCTGGGGGCACTGCAGAGCTTGTCATACTTTTTGTTTTGTGCTCTTGCTTACACAGGAACAATGGAATCACATTAGTGAAGGTACATCTGGAAGCACAATATTGAAACCCTGTATCTCAAAAAACGTGAACGAACAAAGTAGTACTCCTGTCTCTTCATTTGCAAGGCCTATGCACCAGAGGGGACAATCAATAAAGACTGTTCCCCTAGATATACTGTCTATTATAAGGGCTATAATGGCATGACATACTCAATTCATAACTTGTTCAGAGTGCACTGTCATCACATTTGTCAAATTGGTACTGTCCAAAGTGAGCCGCAAACCTTTCCTCTCAACTGCTTCAGTCCATAAGGGATTCCACCCCCCACACATCCTAATGGTGGACAGTGCAGGGCTTGCTATGCCATTAGTCAGAGGACATTCTGTACCAAGCAGGCGTAGGTCAACCCTGTCTGCTTGTCATTATTTGGGGATTAGTGCTGGCCTCCTGCCCCTTTGAAGTTGCGATCTTCTACACTTTTGTGTCGTTGAACTTACACAGGGAGCTTTCAGGGGTGTCGAGGCAGAGAGTCAGTGAAGTAGGACGGAGAATAGGGAGCAGTCATTTTTGGATCTGTCTTCAACCATAAAGGAGGGAAGGCTTGTGCTAATAAGGTGGAGAAAACATAATTGCAATTATCGCTTCATAGGTGAGCACTCGCAGAAATACTCTTTCTCTCTCTCTCTCTCTCTCTCGCTCTCACACACACACACACACACACACACACACACACACACACACGGTCACATATGGGATGAATAAGATCTTTTGTGCACATACTGCCATCTGCAGGTAATTCTGTGTTTCTGCTAATGAAATAGAAAACAGATTTTAGGTGTGTAGTGCAGCCTGAAACCATCTTAAATAATTGAAATAGCAAAACCACTGGACAAAATTAAACAACTCTTGTTTGAGGTCCATGTTTGCATCCCACAGAACTAGTCTATTCATGGCTCTGAGCAGTCCAGTCAGGCCATGGCTGAGTGGAGCCTCCTGGGCATGGTGAACAAGACATCTCTTTGAGGCATAGCAACTCAGGAGACGTATGAGGGCACGTTGTGTTCTCCTCCAACCACAGGATTTATTTACCTACCAAGGAGGGAGGAGGCCAGAAAGAGAGAAAGAGTTTGTTCAGAGTGGCAGGAAAGAGAAACAGAGAGAGGGTGGAGGGTATGGAAAGAGAGGGGTTGCGTATATGAGTAAGATAAAATCTCAATATACCAGTACAAAGTAATCTAGTTTAATCTATGAATCTGTGCAAATAATAAAGAAATATACAGACTTGTGTGTCTGTTTAACTATATTTATTTTTATAGCTTACACCATGGCCAGTGGCCAATTAGACAATGGTAAACTAACCAACCAAGATGCCTCTTACGCAATACATCTTGCAACTTCCGAGGCATTGGTTCAAATCACTAATTATTATGAAATACCATAAGAACATTAGTTTACGTAGATCACCAACATACAACATACTCATAGTTTCACTGTTAAGTTGTTGGTACAATCCTAAAATATTAGAGTACAAAATACTCTACATAAATGTTTCAATATGGTTCTAACTGGATTTCTGTAAAGGGTGTAGTAGAAAGAAACATTGGAATAATCAAAATGTTTGTTTTTACTAGATGTTTTTACAAATGTATGTAAAGCTACAGTGTGAAGAAAAATATCTTCCTCAACTGACCGTCTTGAAATACGAAACCTTGGTCTCTAACGTGTCTCTTTACACCAACTATTAATGGAGGCCCACGGTGTAAGGACATGCCTTTCACCACCACGTTCTCTTCATCCTCATCCTCTTCCTCTTCTCATTGCGTGACCTCTATTGTGACCTGCATAGTCTGCATGTTTCATATCGTTGCTTTGCTGTTTTAATCTTACTAATTTCCAATCTAAAATGGAATAGTGTTTATCAGTTTCCATAAAGCTATGCATTAGGAGCAATACAACAGTTACTTATAATGTTGAGCTGTTGTATTAGTTGATAACTAGATGAATTGTGTCTAATGAAAAGACAGTCATTTAATATATAATGTGTGAATTGTGTTTTAAAATAGTGACTTTGATGTTTTGTTGCATCATTTTGAAATGTTGATTTCTGTCCAATAACCAATTATCTTAGGTTTACGTGTATTGAATCAAAGCAATTGAAAAAGTGTTCAAGGTTGATGATTTGTTTGGAATTTTGTGTAATGACAATTGTTGCATTCAATGTTTTATTGTTAGTGCCGCAGCGATTGTCGAAAACGGTAAATTAGAGGTAACCAGACAAACATTTGTGATAGATGCCCCGAAATACGCATGTTGAAATGTTTTTTGAAATTTTATCTCAATGTCTCTACCTTTCCCTACTTTGCATGCAATACCATGGACAGTGATTTAGTACTAACCTAATTGTTTTCATCACAATTTAAACTTATGTGACAGCCTAAAGGAAACATTTCCACAATCAACCACCTATCGGTAATCATGCATGCATTACTAGTGCTAAGATATGCATACATGTACCTAAATTTTATCACTGGGGCGTGTGGTACGTAACAGAAATAGAATAAAGTTGTTGTAGTAATTGGGTGTGGTAGAAAGCAAAAGGGTAGTTGGCATTGGCCATATATTTATAGGCAAGTTTGTCTTGAATACTGTGCTAGAACCATGGAGAGGGCAGGGAGCCAAGGAAGGCCGATAAGGGGGATGGTAGTTTTCTGTTTCTTGCCCTCTCCCTTTCCTTTCATATGATATACAGCAGAGACTTTTTAACACTGTAGAGTACTGTGTTTTCGTCTGTCGGTGTGTGTGTGTGTGTGTGTGTGTGTGTGTGTGTGTGTGTGTGTATGTGTGCCTTTGTGGAAATCTAAGGTGACAAATGACCAGGAAACTAGCCAGTTTTTCCGCAGCAGAGTGAAATAGTTGTTTTCATGTGTTGTTACAAGTGGTGTAGCTGGTAAGGCATCATCAGAAGTCATTTGAGTAAGTTATTTTATTAAGTAGAGGGGTAACTGGAGTGGCTGAAGGGATTACGGCCATGCCACATTTCTGGGTTTGTGAATGAATAGACTCGTGCCCCCTAAAGGGCATAATAGACGATGTTGTGAACTGGCCCGTACATGACAATGCATCAAATCATAAATATGCATCAATTAAAGACCAAAGAACATTTAGTATTTTTTCACAGTTCATAAACCTCCTTAGCCCTGTAAGTCCACGAGAATGCCTGGTTATACAGTTGGATGAGTAGATTTCACCACAAGTCTAATGTATCTGTGGTGTCTTACTGCAAAAAGGAAGTATTGCGCGAACAAATAGTTTGGACCAAAAGCTGTGAACTCCGAACCCTTCTGCCGCTGCCACTGGGCACTGAAACTGGGTAAAGGAATGACGCTTGTTTGAATGGGCTCCCTGTTTCTTCCACTGTTTTACTACTATGGTCATTCTCACTCAACATTCAGTTTGCACCATAGCAACAGGATGTTTTACATGTGGCCGATCTTGAAGAATGCAACAAAGTAAACTCACGTTTATATGTTCGTTTTTTAGTAGTCTCATGAGCCTTAAAAATTGGCACCATGGCGCAAGATAAAATACCCAATTTAGAAAAAAATTTTTTGTTTAATATAATAAACACAAGACATAAGAGACATGTTAGGAGGAATGTGGTAGAATGTTGTATTTAGAAAAGCTTGCATATTGTAAGATAGTGGTCTGACTATGTGCTGGCAGGAAAGAGTTATGTGGGCAATGGTGATGTTAGCCAAACCTTCTGAACAGGGAAACTTGTCATCTGAGAGACACCCATCATAATGAAAGTCCCCCTCAAAAAAAAGTGTTACTAAATGACACAGACTGTATTCTATAAGTTATTGTGTATACCATGAAAAGAAACACTCCAAAGCTGCAGAAGCCTAAGAAGTGATAATGTGTATGCACCAATCAACACACTCACAAGCAGATCACAGTTCCATTTCAACAAGGAAGTCTAATTAAATGGCCTGAGTTCACTTCAATGTACATAATGTATTTGTATTGCTGCCTGATGTACATTGCTGGATAAAATGTCTCATGCATCCACATCAGTGGCCATGTTGGGTTTGTTGTTATTGTGACTCAGTGTTTTCTTTCTGGCAGTGGTCTTTAAATTAAGCAGATCTTATTGTGCTAAATCAAATTGTATTTCCATTTCCATTCAAAATACAATATGTAAAATGGATGGAGTGTTTCAATGAACTATGTATGAAATATGCAAGAGACTTGTAAGTATCACCATCACTAAAAGCAACTCATTGCACATTGTGCTTTTTCAAGATATAGCAGCATCTACCATAATTTACAGTATCTGTGCATAGGGTAGATACATATTCATTTTGAGCAAAACAGATTATAGTAATTAGTAACATAGCACTGATACATTTTCTGTAACTAACAGTAACTGGAAAATGTATGTTATCAGCATCAATTTCTTTTTTGTGTTACTAATATCCATAATTATTTATCAATGTAGTTATCAGTGGCTATACCACACAATAGTAGAAATGTCTTAACACATTTTTACACATTTTATCAAACCATTTTATGGAACTGCCTATAAATTCCTTTTTTTGGACAAAAACTGTAATGACATTTATGTGGTCATAATGTGATTTATTCAATGTCTTGGTTTATACTATTTAGCATAGTACATGTAGTAAACGTCTAGTACTTTATGGTTATTAACTTTGTAAATGACAGTTTTCTATAGGGATTAGTAAAAAACTTGCTGTCTTGCATGTCTACGTATGCTGTACTGTCGTATATTTAAGTGGCATCGCAGTCTCAGTACTAGCTAAAATAGCATAATGGTGCCATTGTAGGCCTCTTGAATGTACACTGCATGTCTTCATATACCATATATCTCAGTCAGAATTTTTTCAAAAGAGCCATACTTGCACATGCAAGAAAGCAAGAGTGTAGCTTTTTTTATTGACTTCATTTTTTTAGGCATCTCTTTTCAATTGACAACTATACTATATTCGACTTGGTTCATGGCTTTGGACACTCCTTTTGTAACCAGGGCTTGATAACAGATCAATATTGTTGCTCTTAACGGTTCAGAACAGGGTAAAACAAAATCAATCAATTGCCTAAACGTTAACATACCCCGAGTTAATTTGCCAACATCAAAGTTACAAGCACAGGCTATTTATACCAGGGGCGTAATTTACAGGGGTATATGTCTTCATCCCCCCAAACAAATAAAAAATTTGGAGAAATGTAGCAATGGTGGTCTGATCAATTGTGTTCAAGTGCCAGAGTAAATTGCATTGACAAAAATGTAATGCAATAACATTTGAAACTAAAAACATTTACATTCTGTAATATTTTAGGGAACATATAATTCTGTTTTTGTTCACAATTATTTTCCCGTTTGTTTAGTTTCTATTCCTTTAACCGGTTTAAAGCCTTGATTGGCTGATTGTAACACATCATCCCTCTTTCAATACATTTAAAATATATAAAATTACATTAAGCATTACAATTCACTTCACCTGAGTCAACTGTACTTAAAGGGATAGTTTAACGTTTTGGGAAATAAGATATGTTCCTACATTTAGTCAGATGAAATGATCAATACCAATGTTATGATTGTACATCCAATAATTCGTTATTTAGGTAAGTGTGTAGAAAAATTTTGCCTATCTTAGCACAATTGCTTGATCATCATGGCTCCGTCAAAAGTGAAAAAATAGACTCCTAAGCTGTGTTATTTACATGTTGTATCTTCCGTTTCACACCAATAGAACATAAAATGTAAAAGCGAAATGTTATTTTTGAAAAAGATACGCAGTCGGACCTATTGTTGCAAGGCGGGACCATTGTTTTACCTTGTGTCAGGTATGCAGCCTCACAACAAAATGCCCGACCACATGTATTCACTTTTGACAAAGCCATGATAGCCGCCGGTACTACTGGTTTACAGTCATTGTGCTAAACTAGGTAACATTTACTTACATTGATATCTCATTATTGGACGTACAATCATAACATTGATATCGATCATCACATCTTACTGGGGGTAAGAAGAAACATATTATTTCCCCAAAAGTTGAAATATCCCTTTAAAGCCCTGTTAAAGATAAATGAACTAAGACACTTATTCCCTGGTCTTTCTATATTCTCTCATAAAATTTAGACTGCTTGTTTATCAACAGAAGCTACATAGCAAGAACATGCCAAAAAAGTACACAATTTGAAACACATTCCAACTCACTTGCATACATATACTGTGGTTGACAAATTAGTTTCAAAGTATTATTAAAGACTATCCATTCAATATTTACAATTCACATGTACTAATCTAATATTATAGTAATTAGTATAGTCTGGTCATTAGTTCATCCTTCATAAAATCTATAAGGTATAATTCTACAGCTACAAGGTAATGGGTTCAGCAAATACAATTTGCGTGGAAAAATAAATATTTATTTCAAGTGACAACTTTGACAAGACAATGACATAATTCCTCATAATGTCTCTTCCCTATAATCGCCGGATGATTACTTGCTCAGGCACATAGGACTAGAAAGGCAGTGACAAAAATACTTCAGACAGAAAACAATTTCCCCTCCCTTCAAACCATCCTATTTTTGTTTGTGTAATTGCACAGCAATGGCACCATATACCAACATTCTCATTGTATTTGAAGAATGCAGATAGTATTTATAATAACAATAATAATACATTTAATTTTATAGGCGCCTTTCTAGACACCCTTGGTCACCGTACATGGCATAGAATGTAGACACAATATATACAAATATATACAAAAATAGTACAATATAACATTTGAAATGCAATAAACATAAGGCAGATACTGGGGAATTGAGGCAGGAAACACAAAAAAATACAAAAAAGTCAAAGAGAACAAACTAGGAGTAAGCTAAAGAAAACAAGTGGGTTTCGAGGCGGGATTTAAAAATGTTAATGGAGTCAGTTTCGAATTGCAGGGGGAAGAGTATTCCGGAGAATCGGAGCAGCAGCACTGAACGCTCTGTTGCCCATGGAGCAGAGTCTGGTTTTGTTTTATGTTTGACATTCAAAAACATCCATCCCTTGTTCAATCAGAAATTAAACAGCTTCTCCTCAAGTAAGCTGGTGGACTTATTTATCAGAGTATTTTCGTCCTCCACAAACCTGTACCCAAACAGTTTCATAGTGGGTCCACAGACTTTCTGCACGACCTGTACCAATTTAAATGGAATGCTAAACCTCCACTTCTCCACCTGTTCTGAGGAGTTCTTCTGCGTGGAGTAAACGCCACTAGCCTCCTGCGTAGTCTGGGTGTTGCTCAGGATCCACTCCTTGGCCTTGGAACTGAACGGTATCCCTGTGAATCTGTACATCTCTTCTGCTTTCTGCATAGGGTAGCGGGCTATGTCTTCGTACCGCACCAGCATGTAACGCCTAGTCAACCAAGCTGGTCGGCTCAGTCCTACCTCTGCCGACATCCTAATATGGTCACAGTTTCCCTTCAACCTCTTCACCTCCTCATCGTCCTCCGGCACCTCTCCGTCCAGCGCCCAGGCCTTCCACGTCTGGTATTTTGCGGAAAAGGCTATCATGCGGGAGGCCAGGATTGCCCGCGGGTCTCGGACCAGCTGGATCACTCTGATGTCCAGTCGAGGGTCCTCCACCAGGGGCTGCAGTGTGTCCAACTGGCGCACACGGACTGTCTTAATGGCACGGTGGTCCTTGGAGAGGCAATATTCAGATGCAAGGGTCAGGTTGAGGGGGCCGCAACGCCGCGTCTTACAATGGTACCTGGCCAAAAAGGAAGATAAGGGTACCTTTATTGTAATTACATAACATGAAAGTAATAAGACATTATTGTGATTAATTAATTATAGTAACCTAAATAATTGAGGTGCATGATTATTATTATTATAATCTTAGGCTTCTCTTTAATGGCACAACTATACTGCATTTGGTTCAAGGCTTTGGACACTGATGTTGTAACTAGGGCTTGATAACAGATCCAGTTATGTTCCCCTTAACGGTTCTGAACAGGTCAAAACAAAATCAATTAATCGCCTTTGAAAATGTGTTCAAATGTATTGTTATAAATGTTAACATCCCTCGAATTGATATGCCAAAATCAAAGTAACAAGCACAGCCTATTTCTACCAGGGGGGTAAAAATGCCAACAAGACAAAAGCTCTCGATATACCTACTTCATTCCTTTCAGTAAAGCAAAACCGATGAGATTTTAATAATAGTCATTTCTACCTCTCAAATACGTCCTTGACCACAGGATCGCAAACAGGTTCATCACAGAGTGATACACTGGACTCTCTACGAAACAGCGATGGAGTGACATGTTCCTGAGGGGGTGGTGAGATGAACTTCTCCAGGGGACCAAAGTCACACAGGAAGAGCCCCTGCAGAACGTCTCGGTAGGTTGTTGCAGACAATGAGCCGTCAGTGCCCACTGTGTTCAGCATCAACATACGCTCCACATGCCACAGTGGCTCAAACATGTAGAACATGTTCCCGCCGAGCTGGTTGAAAAACTCCCCCACAAAGGAAGAGCCTGTGCGTGTGGTGGCTAGGAGTAGAATATGCTTACGGCCTTCACTGTAGCTGTAGGTCCCCATCTCCTCGTCTTCATCTTCCTCCACCTCTGACTCTTCAGTAACAACTGAAAAGTTTAGTTTTGTGTCAGTCAGCGTGGAAAGTAGCAGGCTCAGCACAGACAGCGAGCCATTTTGCATCGGAGGATGTGGAACAGAGTTGTTATTGCTGCAATCCAAAGGGGTCTGTGGGGTCTGCTGCGGGGTCTGCCTCTGGATCAGCTTATCTGACACCCTATGGAGACACACAGGGGACAGCCAAAATCGGACTGAATAATGACACCACCAAATATAATGACACAAAACATGTTTTCATTTTAGGGCTTATTGCTGTCGAGACATATATTCATCTATCTAGTAAACTAATCTTGAGAATGCACAGAATTTACCTCGATATGATGTTGCTTTCCTTTTCAATGATGACCAGTGCCACAATGCAGATGAATAGTATAGCATACTTGGTCTTCATACTTGATTGTGGTTGTATGCTTCACCTTTGAAACAGTTTAGCGTCTGCCTGCTATCTCATGGGAGATGTCTGCTCAGTGAACTGTCTCATCGGCATGCTTACTGCTGAGGACACACACACATTCTAGAGGTAAAAAATTTTGTTTTAATTATTCAGATAAATTGACGTAGAACAATACTGTGATAAAATGTGTAGAAGTATTGTATTGCATTGACAGGTGCATAATTAAATGCTGCAGTAAGAAACAAAACATTTGAACGAAAGATTAATTGTTTTTTTACTATGTCTTTGTTTTTAGTAAATTCATTTACTTGAATAATGATTTGTTCAGCACGGCAACTATTGCTACTAAGGTGACCTGAGTTACTGTAAAGGCTGCCATGGCAAAGTTCTGGTGTGGTGGCCCTAGCTCCTTCCCAGCTATACATACGTGGGAAAGTTAGATTTTTTTACTATGCCACATGCACATCTTTGGAGTAGTCTTGAGCAGTTGTAATCTTAGATTTTTTCACTTAGTGGAGCTTTGATTTGAAAACATTTCTTATTTTGTTAATACACTGAAAAAAGTAAAGGGACTATCATTGATCTAAAGTACATTTTTACATTGTTCCAATTCAAAGTCATGATTTCTGGTTGAAACCTATATTTTTTACGTTGGCTTAAAGCAAATAACACTCCCCGCAGAACAACTTGAATGACTACTTTAACCTAAATCGTATTTTCACTTCAAACCAGAGGTTTTCATTTCAGATGACCAAATGACGTGAGATCGGTCACGTGACTCACATCCGTCCCTGTCAAGTTTTGATAGTCAGAGCACTGACAGAAGGTGAAAGGACAGGGTCATTGATTTATCTAAAGTACATTTTTACATTGGTGACCACTTTACAGATGACCACGTGACATAGCAACATGTCACTTGACTCACGTTCGTTCCTGTCGGCTTTGTTGTCTGAGTTTACCTCGTGAAGTTCGCCTGTTATGAAGAAAAATCTCTTTTAAACAAGGTAAGAATTCGAAATTGTGTTGTCGTAAGGGGAGTGTATGTTTTGGAATGCACGTTTATGGTTAGTGGCAGGATAAACAAAGGTTTGCTTCACGAACTTTTGCGCACGTTAGCCAACGCCAGCTGAACCAGGTTGTTTACATTGATTCCTCATGCAAAGTGTTGCTGTGTTATTGTGAAGTATAGTCCTACTTACTAATGTGTTTGTAAATATAATTTCAAGAATTTCAGTTGAATTATTAATATAGTGAAAAGTGCATTATACAATGTGACTTAAATAACTTCAAAACAAATATCAAGAAGTTATCCACCCAATGTAATGTAAGTTAAATTTACCAGGCAATAACAATAAATACATTAAATTGTAAGTAATGTGCACTCATTTCTACAAATGTGTCCTTAACCTTTAATCACTCCTGATCTAATTAAATTCTGATAAAAAAGCCAGATGATTTATAGTATGTGATACAGCTGGGCAATAGACTAACGGCACATTTTTTAGCTTTTGCTAAAAAAATATGAAAATGAAGGTGAAGAAACAATGCACCAGCCAGCCACCTAATTAAACTTAAGATAACATAAGGCCTTAACAGTAGGACTTACAAAAATACTGGGCATTTTCTAAATTTAAAATGTAATGGGAAATGTTGCATTTTTTGATCGGAATTGTGAAGCAATGAATTTGTGAATATGGATTAGGTGTAAGTTGTGGCCAAACATGTACTACAACTAATACTACTGTTTTCATTCTTGATTTTTCTAGAATGGACTGACACAGCAAAAAGACCAGTGAAGTTGTGAGTGCTTCTGAATCCGAGATGTGGCCAAGAGAGTTTCCGATACCAACGTTTATCCTATGACACTGAACTGCAGTTAGAAAAGGGAAATGTGATGTATGGGTCAAACATGGCAACGTTGACACAGAGTCAAAGTCAGACATTCTGGGAAAGGTATCCAAAGAGATATTCAAGTATACAGCCTACCCAACAGATGCTGACGTCAGTGATGTTGCCGAAGCACTAATCAAGAAGCATCCATGCCTCTGTAAACTTGATTCGTACAATGGTTGCTACAGGTTTAAACAGCGGCTGAAGACAGAAATGGGCAACTACTGAACTCAGCTTAAGGGCATTGGGTGTTGTAAATTACTTGCATATTCACTTCAGTCCAAAGCTCCAGAGGATGCATTTCCAGCCAAAAAGGTAAAGAGACTTTTAGGAGAGGAGAGGCCAACCACATGTCCTGACATACTGGAGAGACCACAGAAACATTTGAAGCCTTCGATGGTCTACAGAAAATGTTCCTGGGGATCGAACTAAAGAAAATGACACATAGTCTGAGTGTGCAGTCTTGAGTGTCAAGTTCTAAATGTGTTCAGAGTGACACTAAAGGCTAGAGTTTTGTGTCTTAGGCATAGCATGAAATGATGTGTACGTGTCTTATGTGCGTTTCCTTAGTAATACTGAAAGGTAACGTGTTCCCCCTTGACCAATGAGATGATTTGTTTAGCTTAGTCTAATATACTTATTTCAACCTTGTCAATGGGTATTCCAGCCGTCCTTATCCCCAGCAACGTTTTCCAGATCCTCCTGGAGGATCCCGAGGCGTTCCCAGGCCAGACGAGATATATAATCTCGCCAGCGTGTTCAGGGTCTACCCCGGTGTCTCCTACCAGTAGGGCGTGCCCGGAAAACCTCCAACGGGAGGCGCCCAGGAGGCATCCTAATCAGATGCCCGTACCACCTCATCTGGCTCCTTTCGACGCGAGGGAGCAGCGGCTCTACTCCGAGCTCCCTCCGGATGACCGAGCTCTTTACCCTATCCCTAAGGCTGAGCCCAGCCACCCTATGGAGGAAATACATTTCAGCCGCTTGTACTCGCGATCTTATTCTTTCGGTCACTACCCAAAGCTCATGACCATAGGTGAGGGTTGGAACGTAGACCGACTGGTAAATCGCGAGCTTCGCCTTTCGGCTCTGCTCCTTCTTCACCACGACGGTCCGGTACAACGCCCGCATTACTGCTGATGCTGCACCAATCCGCGTGTCAATCTCACGCTCCATTTTTCCCTAACTCGTGAACAAGAAGCCCCCTCCGAGAATCGCCACCTTAACGTGGTGGAGGGGTTTCAGTGTCCCTGTGACCCTGGGAGCTGTGTTGTCGGGGGCTGTAGCCCCTGGTAGGGTCTCCCATGGCAAATTGGTCC
>JAVQIZ010221234.1:0-13151 GCA_036023535.2 Galaxias brevipinnis | reverse complement strand
TCGTACATAAGAGCCGTGCTTTTTCTTTTATTCTGCACATTTCCAAAATTCGAGACTCCGATTTGCTCACCAGTCTGCTAAACTTCACTCACGCGCATCAACTCACAGTCATATGAATTATCAAACAAATAAAGTTACTTTAATACACCAAATACAATAGTTAGGTAGTTAGCTCAATTTACTAAAAGCGATAACAAAGCATTTGTGAAAAAAATCTATTTATAAAAATGCATAGTAGGCAGAGCTATTATTGACAAGTCCCCCCTGACTTGCTGTTGTGCATGGGGGGCCCCCTTTAACAACATACATCGTCATTGTGATCACAACTGAACAAGCAAACAGTTGGACTCGCGTGAACAAACACGCGGTTTACCACACCAAGCAGCTCAAGACCAACAAAGAGAAACAATCCTAAACCAACAGCACACGTCAATTAAGGGTTTAAATATCATCCCTCATCTACTGTAAACACGGCAATTATGAATTATTCACCTGAGCTGAAGCCAGGAAAACAACTACATCTCCCTCCTCCCTGGTGCGGTGGATCTCCAGCACTAGCCTCAGGGCGGAATAGAAGTAATCCTTTTTGCTGTTGTTACTGTAGACCACCTCGCCTGGACACGGGTTCTGCAGGCTGATCACCGGCACTGTCCCATAGTGACCCAGAAGCTTGTCAGTCATGGGGGAGGCGGTGAGGACCACCACCCTGAGCTCGGGTCTCTGCAACCGCAGGTCCTTGAGCAGGCCCAGCAGAATGTCTGTGCTGACGGTCCTCTCGTGGGCCTGGTCAATGACGATGGCTCCGTAGTGCTCCAACAGCGGGTCAGACATCATCTCTCTCAGGAGCATGTCATCGGTGCAGTACCTGGGATGTAAAGGCCACGTATTAAGTTCATCATAGACCGCCTTTTGAAATATGGATTGGAAGAAGGCCTCGTGCTGCATATTTAAAGTCCCAAGTAAAGATTTATTCATCATGAGCTCGCATTGGCAATAGAATGCTGTGCGGCCTCCTTATGTGAGACAAGCATGACTTAACAGATACAAAACAGCACTAACGTCATGTTAATCCTTCCCCATTTTTGCAAAAAGTCAGAATGCGACCATGAGACCTATACGAGATGGGGCTAGCACTCTATTTGATTTCATCTAAAGGGTTAGACAGTCTCATTAGGCAGCTCCATATCACACCTCTCCCTTTTGTGATTACCTCAGACACCGTGTCTGCCCTTTGTTGTCTTTGACAGACAAAAAGGCTTCAAATCATCAAATGGGTGTAAAACCCCTTTATAATCAACACTCCACAGTAGTCTGCAGCACCAACATGAAGCCAGCCTTTGATGGGTACATCTCTGCTGACAAAGTGTTTTCATGGGGATCCAGATTGTGTGTACGTGTGAACACAAATTAGAGGGATATAATTGAATCACGGGAGGAGCAAAAAGATGGAGGAACAAGAGAGAGAGAGAGATTAATGGGGTGAACTAGATTTAAGTTGAAAGAGAATCAAGGGCCATGCAATTGACTTTGAAATGTGGTTCGCTGTGACCTATTCTAACCACACCACCACCATGTGAAACTTGGCTTGGATGCGAGTGAGGCCTTGACGACCCAGAGATCTTCACAGACCTGAGGACCGTGTCAGGGCAGCAGCAGTTCTCCAGTGGGACGGCGTAGCCCACTTCATGGCCGATGTTGACATCCATTTCGTCGGCCACGCGGAGAGCCAGGTCCACGGCCTGCTGCCTGTGGATCTGGGTGCACACCACCATGCCATGCCGGTACTGGCTGGACAGGCAGAACTCGGCACACCACTGGGGGATCTAGGAAATAAACAGAGCCCGTCACTAAGTCGTCCCCCCTTCATCCCTTGCAATTGTATTTCAGTGGAGCTTAACTGTACTTAATTAATCCCATTTTCAAACGAAATTTGCGTCACGGTTTCATGGCTGACAATAGAGCACTCTCCGTACACCCAAGCGTTGCTTGAATGTCGCAGGGCCACGGGGAATCTACGACACATATCCACACAAGAGCCTATCAACAGCCACTGTGTAGCTAAACTAACGACATGCCCACTGACACAGAGAGAGAGGTGTGACATGGGAGAGCCTATGGTATTATCAATACTAATGCAGAATTGCTTTGACAGCATGAGGCGGCTCCAGAGGATCAGAGCTTAGCAGCAGGAGGTCCCCTAACACCCAAGGCAGGCAGGCAGGCAGGTAGGCAGCCAGCAGCTGGAGTCTGTGCTACCAGGCAGACAGGCAGACAGACCTAACGAAGCCTGTCCCGCCCTACACAGAAGCTAACAACAGCATCTGCTGAGCTGGGCGGCTTATTCACCCCCTGACACTCCCCGGCTGGTGCAGAGAGAGAGAGAGGGAAAGAGCATTGTAACTGCATGAGGCACACATGAGCTGACTGAAATTAAACATGGTAATGGTTAAGTAAGTGTGCACGGCTCTGTAATGTAAAACTTGAGTGATACTAAGCTGCTGAGATAAAGTAAGTGCACACCAATGAAATAACACCTTCTCCAGAATAATGGTGGGAGTAGCAGTCTTTGATATTGCTCCACATTTAACTAAAACCAGTACACTTGGTCTCACATTTAAATGGGACAAAGCCCTGTGCATAGGGCTGCAGTCGACTGGGTTGTTTAAGGAATGTTGTTAACACATCGGTGCACATCATCCAAATCTGGTTATGCACTGGTATTTGGTTCCAAACTATCACTCGAGTTCGGGTGAATAAGCCTAGATTCAACTAAAGGCTGTACTGTTAAGGCCTGCTGTCTTGGGGTCCAGAAAATAGCTGTGATATCAGGTTCCATGCTGCTATAATTAGATGCAACTAAAGAGACTATTGACTTCTCAATGAGTTAAAGTGGAAAAGTTCCCCTGCAGAGGAACACACTTTCTCTTGTAGATTCTGCATCATTGCAAACCTGGTATGGGAATGAGTATGCTGCACATAATATTTTCTACAAATTGAAGACTTGGTAGGCCTTGAGATTACAGAAAAAATAGGCAAAAAGGCAAATAAAGCATATAATTCCCCCCAGTAGCTCAAGGTGTGTTACATTTGCAACAGGTAACAAAATACATGAGAAGTTAGTCTGCCAGTTTATGTACCCACCTGAGTACTTTTTCCAGTCTTTGCATTACCACACACGATAACTATCTGATTGTTCACCAATAATTCCATAAAGTCACCCCTTACACTCCATACTGAAAGTGTCTTTCTCTCTGACAACAATTTGTAGTATCGAGAAGAAAAGGGCAATCCATCGAACTGGTTCAGCTCTAGATCAGCTCCAAAGCCAAATGATTCATCTTCCGCTGTGGCTAGGCAAGTACCTTGTTCTTTCTCACAATATTGCTCCAACATGATGCATTTATCCGTTATGCCAATGGTTGGAGGTGCCGACGAGAAAATAAAACTAAATAGCGACCACTCATCAACGACAACTCAATAAACGGCGACTCCTCCCAACAATGAATAGACAGCCAATCTCGCTAGGCCTTCTGTCAATTTTTCTGCTCGGACAATTCATGCATCGAGCCTGACCTAAACATTTGTCCTGTGTTTGTAGCGGTATAATTGCTAGAGTGCACACAGAGCACCGGTGCGTAACGAAAGCTGGCGTGGTTATACACGTGTGTGGATTTGCAATGGCCTACTCTCGAATGAGCGCGGTGTGAACATGTAAGAAGTCCCCACCAAGCCTCATACATTTAATTAAAACACCATAGAAAGTGGTGTGTTCATGATTATTTTTGCTTCCATTTATAGGCTACGTTTGGGCATGCCCAAACTGCCCATATCTCAGTGCCCAAGAGTTTCATTACAAGTTGCGCTGGGGCACAGTACAATCCACATGTTCCTATAGCAACACTATACAACTGTATCAATACAGATAGCTGGGTACGCTGCTGATGCAGCCCCACATAATAAACACAGACGCGGTGGAATCCTACACTTATTGCAACAATATATGGAATGGAGCGCGAAGGTACATTTCTATATTTTATTTAAAAGCTTAAAGGTATAATATTTCACAAATTTAACTTCGCATCGATTAAAATCTTAGTTTAAAGTGTGCTTAAAAGTTTATTATTTATATTTAGAGTGCTGTGTGCATTATACCAATGTATGGTAAATTCAATTTGCCGTAGAAATAATCACAATGAAATACAATAATACACAAATGTGCTGCGAACGATCTTCAATCCACGTACTATGCATGTTATTTTAATTGTCAATATTTATATTTACTGGGATCATATGATGAGGAAAAAATAAACAGGTTCCCCAGCACCAACATTGGTACAGGGACATTAATAGAATGCTTGGGTCTCAAATAACCTGTGTGCCATCCAGCTCCCTACTCTAACAATGGCAATGTAATCATTAGACCGTCTTTAGTGAGGATGTACTCGAACTCCACTTGGATCTAACTGGCGTTGAACAGTTGAAGTGGCTTAGGACTATTAATTGTGATGATTTTATGTAATGCATACAGTATTAATTGGCCATCGAATCAAACAAAATTGTGTTGTCATTCTATGTCAAAGGTTTCATATATCATCGTGTGTCACATCTCTGGTGAGTGATATAGATACCCATGGTTAGGTGCTCAGGTGTGGCACTGTGCTCACCACATCAAAATTATACATAATCTACATTGATTAGTTTAGGACATAAATACTTTGACAAGCAGATATACATTTATATTAACAAAACCACAGACCTTTTGAATAGTGTGTCTAAATATTTGATCCAGTGTATTTGGTAAATGTGCATTGGCAGAACATTGCAATCTTAGGAACAAAACAAGATTAAACAAAACCCTTATATTCTCTCATGTGTTTCTGCTTTTATTATTGCGACAGTATATCAGTGACGCGGTATGCAAAGTTTTGATGTGAACATGTGGTTGCAATACATTTACCAAAACTCCCCAGAGACTTTGACGGTTGGCAAAATAACTCACCACAGCATTGAGCTGAGATGGGGCACCGGTGTGGGAGGAGAACCTCGCGTGGGGACATGGACCCGTTTTACCGTGGAACAGGAAGAAAGCAGGAAACACACATTCACTGCCATCTATATGTGAGTAACAAATGCATCCAGCACATCTTACAATCTCCTTTACTATACTGGGGCACAGTCTTTGTTAATGTTAATGCTTAATCATGGAGGAGGAGCATGGATCTTTGTGTCTTACCAGGGGACACGGTACCGAGTTCACTGTCGAGCAACTTGAGCCAAGCTCATTATACAGATTCAGATTGAAGAATAGCTGTCCTGCAACAGAAGATTCCTACAGCCAAGTTGTTTCTGTCTCAACAGCAAGTATGTCATATGATGCAATTGCTCTATATTGCAAGGTTGCACTTTTGATGAATAGTGGTGAATAGTGGTGAATAGTAATTCAATTGTGCGTTTTTTCAGGGGAGCCCATAAATGGACGGAACTTGCATCAGGCTGTCGTAATGAATGATGAAGAGGAGTTGATCAGAGTTCTACAGATCAAGTAAGTACGACCGCAAATAGACCTTACGAATACATTTCTACATGTGTCAAAAATCAAATTGAATTGTAATACTCTTTGCAGAACGGTGGATGTCAACGTCCCAGACAGACTCGGCTATAGCCCTCTTATGGTAGCATCAATGAAAGGCTATTCCAGGTGCCTTGGGATATCCACAAACCTTTTCTGTGATAGTTACTTGTAGTTTCTCTGCATTATGAAGATCCTTCTACATTTTCAATGAACTCCACTATAATGCATGAGACGGTGAATGGAAGTGACACGAATTGCTAACCCGTCGTTGTCTCCGTTTCCTTGGCAGCTTGGTTTCTACGTTGGTGCTGCATGGTGCAGATGTCAACATGAAGAATACTAGTGGTAAAGACAGGTGTGAACACACCGTGTCTCGAATCAAGCAGGTTTAATGTACTTTGAGAAATACGGATGAGAATAACTCATCATATGGTATGTTATTGACAGCCTGATGTTGGCTTGTTTCTGTGGCCAACTGGATACTGTGAGGCTCCTGAGAGGCTGTGGAGCTCTGTGGACAGCCCGTGACCGAGCAGGCTGCACTGCCCTTCATTGGGCAGTAGATGGCGCTCACCTCTCGGTCATCAAACATTTGATAGAAGACGGCTGTGAGGTGAGGCCAAATTTTTACAGAAGGGCTAAAATGAAAAGCTGCTCCATCATGGAGTATAGGGATTATTGAAGACTTGTTCGATTACCGATTGAGCATTTCTATGAGGGTTGATATGGGGTTTCTGTGACAGAACAGTGTTGGGTGTTGCTCTTGCTGCTTCCATGTCCTTCAGGTGGATGTGAAGGACAGTGTGTCAGGCTGGACGCCCCTCATGAGAGTGTCAGCCATCACAGGGAATGCTGAGGTGGCTCTTCTCCTGCTCAGAGCTGGGGCTTATGTCAATGTCAGGGACAAAGATGGCAAAACCCCACTTATGGTGCGAACGTTAAGGCTGAATGGAGATTTTCTGTCCTCATACTTGTGAGTGAGTTCTCTGTGTTATTTTGTTGTTCACATGATCTCATTTTCAGATTGCTGTCCTAAATAACCACGAGGATCTGGTGATATTACTCTTGGAGAACGGTGCGGATCGTTACATAAAAAATGAGGTGATTTGAAAAGCTTTGAGGAATAGGAAACGTTCTTCAAATCCAATATTACCGTATTGGCATATGAGATAATGTTACTATTACATTTTACCTTGACCTGCAGTATGGATCAGGTGCCAGGGAAATGGCGAAAGCATTTGAGAGAAAGGTGAGTTCATATACGTGGTCTTCCAAGTTCTTAGGAATGACATAACAAAAAAAATCTGTCTGGTTTTTCAGAGCATTGTACGTCTTCTGGAAGGACGAAGGAGTTATTAGAGAAGTGTTTGTCTCGCACAAGGTGTTTCCTTTTTGCTTTGAGTGCTACTGTATAGTAACAGCTGACATTCCAAAAAGAACTGCAACTGTCTTTTTGTGACAGTCAAAATGAACAAATCAAAACAGTGATTGTTTTATAAACAATTTTAATAATACTGTTCAAGTGTTCCAGATGCCACGTATAGACATTGACACTTTAGTTTTATTCTGTACATTTGATGTATCAAATCAGGATCATACAAAAAGCACTTTCCACTGAAAATGTGTTTATCAGTGACACAGTCCACAAGGAGCATTAGAACAAACAATTACAGGACTGGACAGTTATACGTGTAATAAAAGTGTAACTCCTTTTACATGTACACCCAGATCACAAAGAGAAAATAAAATAATTAAAGTAAACTAGTGCATCAGTTTAAAAAAAACAAAACGTTATCAAACGTATTCAACTATTACCCAGGAACACTAGAGTGGCATTACATCATGTTTCTGCATGGGACCTACAAATGTGAACCAAGGTCTGCATGTTTAAAGGTAAAAAAAAGTGTGCACTGTGTAAATGTACATAAATACAATGTATTGCCATGAAATAAAAAGAATAACGCTGAAATAAGATAATGTGTAAGGAAAAACGTCATTTAAATGATATCGCAAATAGAAACGTGTTTGCACGCCACAACAATCCGCCCAGGTTCGTAGGAGTCAGGTTTTGGAGGCTTGCCAACTCATCTCGCCCATTTTCCAGTAAACAACCACTTATGTTCCTGTTTTGTGACCAACCGTTTGAATGGCTTTGATGATGACTGAATGAGTCCTCTCTCAGGAGACATGACATAACCTCCTCAGTTCACGCATTGACAGTCGGGTCAGGCGCGGGCTCTCTCAGGTGGATGCCTTGATCAGGTCGTCTGTGGCCGTACATCCATCGACTTGGCTACAGCTGCTGCCTGTATAAGTATGTTGTTAATCTCCTCTGATTCAATCAAAGAGCTTCTCACGAGAGCCTTACTGCACATAGACTCCGAGGGAGTCGTTCTCAGCGCCTATGACCTTTCAACAGAGCGATATATCTTAAAGTGTACTGCTGCTTCCTCAGGGAAACACTAGCTGGATCTCAACTCCGCTCCGTGTCCGTGCTCACAGCTCGGCCTCCAGGTCCCTGCACGGAGACGGGGCACGACCCTCTCTATCAGATAACGGATGACAAAGTGCTGATGTGCGTCATGTTTTACTGCCCTAGGCAGCCCGGGGAGAGAGAGAGAACAACACAATGATGCCAGACATTCAAAGGTTTGCTCCTTCGCTTTCCCAGCAACAATTAGCCAACGCCGCAGGACTCTAATCACGCGCTCACAATCCCATGGCCGGAGCCCTAGATTATTACCACGACAGACCTGGCCCAGGCTCACGCTTTGCCTGGCCAAGTTGGCTGGAGGGCTGGTGGGAGCCCCTCCAGAACCCAGGGTCCCTTAACGAAAAAGCTGTCTGCACCCATCAAGTATACGAGGGCCTACATGAACGTGAAGTGTTGTTTCAAAGGCCTAATGACTAGAGTGGGGGTGCGAGCCGGGAAATGGGGGGCTGTTTCAGTGCATGCGGCCACGTGGTTGGACAAAGCTTTCACATGAGAGGTCTCCCATAATGTGTCACACTGCTGCAATGCAAAAACAATCTGTGATGCGGTTCCCTTCATTACTGATACAGTTCATTTTCCAAAGCGTTGACTGCACACTACAATTTCACAGGTTTCAAAAGGCAGACTCCTCTGTTTTTTTTTTCTTGCTGTCCATTAAAAAAGCAAAAACTAATTAAAAAAACAACAACTACCGATGGCTACCGTTGATGACAAAACAGCATGACACATGAAGACAAATAAATTCAAATCCCAAAATGGCTACCGATAGACCAAAGTGTCTGGCACAGTGCGCTGGGTGGTAATAAATACAGAACATAAATACTTTACATGTACCTGAGCTCAGACTCATAGCACCATTCCCGAGGCAGAGCACCACGAAGGGGCCACGGGGGCCCCCCCTTATTCCAAACTCTGAGACACAACGTCCTCTTTTTAGGGTTTCATAGTGCAAATCAAATGTCTTGTCGCCCTCACGTCCTGTCAGGCGCAGCTCTCAACTGCTGTACCTGACGCCGGCAATCATCCGAGGCTTTGGTAGTGTCGGGGGTTGCCTAGGAACCGGCCTGGGGGAGATGAATAACATTGGATGGAGGTTTACTCGGATGGATTTGATCCTCGTAGTGTGAGGTGTTTATTCTTAAATTGGACCCTTATTAGAGGAAGAAGGACAGGGAGGTCACCTGTTGGGTTGAGGAACAAGGCGTGCCGGTCTGGGGATACCACCTCCAGGCGTCGGGACGGGACCACGCAGGGCTGCGGCGCTGTGGACCCCGGAGGGACCGTGGACTGCCGAGGGGCTTCTGACCAGACGGGTGCTCCTTCCCAGGGGGTCAGCGGGCAGGGGCTTCTGTGGAGGGCTGGGCTTCTCCGACTCCTGGAGGGGACAGACAAACTCCTCTGCTAAGACCCGGCAGTGTAGGCTTAATATCTACACCATTGATTTCCTGCTATTTATGGCGTGAGCTTAGAGCTTCGTGTGTATTAAATCCTAAATGGCATGAGCTGCATGCGACCGCCTCTCCAAAACTATTTGGCAGGCTTTGACACCTACTGACGCCACCAGGGGGCGATCACAGCTTGCCGACCGCAGCGCTCCAAGTGCCTATTAAGTTCTGCTTGTTGTGCCCTCATCCCCTGGGTTGCCATGGCAGCTCTCCCTGGAAGGCATGTGACGAAGAGCCGTCATGTGTTCCTAATCTACGCTGAAAGGATGAGGTCACGGGTGAGGGCCTGCTACCTAGCCTACACGTGGCCCCTATTCACTTCCTCTGCTCCGACCGGAGAGGAGCCTTCTCCACCATCTAGGACAGGAGCCAAGTCCCGAGGCTTGCTGGTGGATTAAGCCCTGTCTTAGATATCCTCCATTTACCATTTTAAAGGACCCATAAAGCAGACAATCACACATTTTTGTGTGATTCCTTAGTGTCTACGAAGCCCATAAAAAAAAATATTTGAACACTAAAAAATAATTACATTATATTTTTTATGCCTTATTCTAGGGTGCCTCTTTCTTCCCTTCCAACTCACATGTTTTCAGTGGTGTACGCGAGCTTATGCCCATTGCTCATTAACATTCATTAGCTGAATTACGTTATTGGCTAGAGATAGTAACACTCCGCTGTTGTCAAGGCTGCTGCCAGAGTAGTTCAACCTTACTTATATTAGCCTGAGTCCGTGATTGGTCAATTAGATTGACTTAAATTTTCTATGTCACAAACGGCTGCGATTTGGAACAGCTTGTAAAAACAGGGCTTATGTGCATTTTCTCTAGTTCACCTCTAACAACTCAAGGCACAGATTTCACTTTTTCATGGTGTTGGTTCAATCCCTCAGTGACAAAACAATGATGGACAAAGAAATATTCAAAATCTTACATTGTGTGCTCTTTCAATGAAAAGCAACCTTTTTTAGTTGAAGGTTCTCTTCAGACCCGTGATGTGTTCAAGAGAGGCTGCTCTGTGCCATCCATCCATCAGGCGGTTAACACAGGCCGTTATGTGTCCCCCACGTACCCATGGAGCCAAGAACCGTGAGATCAGCAGGTCCACTACAAAGGTTTGTTCTGTTGAAGAACTGCTACTAATTCGTAACATTCACAGCCAGTATCGTCATGCTGCAAAATGGGGGCTTGAGGCAGGGGGGTAGTATTGAGTTTTGGTCCAAAAGTATTAGGGCAGTATCAAATGTTGGATGAATTCAATGCAGGCAAATAAATAGTGCATGTCAGACAGTGTCTGTGATAGATGGACATGAAACGTCTGACTGTGAATCGCACTGTGTTCTGTGTAGCATAGTTTCCATTCAGGCTAACTATCCCCTGACGTTCAGTGAGTCAGTCCAAACAAAGCCCCCAATAACCTAAGCTCCGCTGCCCCCTGCTGAGAGCTCCACTCTGGGCAGAGAATCCAGCTTGGTCAGCCTCTTTGGAACTGCCAAGCAGCTGCTACAGCTATACAGTACTGGCAGCTAAATCCTTGCCAACAGACATCACTTCCACATGGAACGCTCTTCGTTCCCTTCAACTCAATCGTACATGGCAGGAGCAAATCTTAAGTAGTTCTGGACATGCTATTTGGGTCAATCTTCATAGGTTAATTAGCATAGAAACACTGGTTGCAATGTCGCTCTCAACTGAAGCTATTTCAGTACAAATCAATGCAAAACCACGCCGTCAAACTCAACCCTCAGGTCAACATCGGCAATTATGCTGTCCTCGGACTACCCTGTGCCTGCTCTCATTGCTTTCATTAGGTCCTTGATGGCGTCGTGTTGGAAAATACTCTCTTAGCCCAACCTCCCGTCCCTCCTTAATCTGGACAAGGCGGCGGATCTAATTAGCCTTTTAACACCCCCCTAATTAGCCCGGCGTGGTCTGCCGCGGTGTTGACCCCCTGCTCCTCTGTGTTCCTCCTGAGTCCCCGGGGGCTGGGCCACTTATTCAAACCCTCAGAGACCGTGTCAGAGGGGGACGGGCTGAGGCTGAGTGCAGCTTAGTCAGCGCTGACCTCCCAGGGCAAGACGCTTCCATCACCCTTGTTTTTTCTTTCTCTCTCCCTACGTCTCTTCCCTTTTTCTTTGTCCTTTGTCTGTCTGTCACTTAATCGCCGTCTCTCTCTCTCTCTCTCTCTCTCTCTCTCGCTCCCTCTTTCTCCCCGGAGACAACGTGTTCCGAGTGGCCAAGCCTAATGGGATTGAAATAAGGCAGGAGTGCAGTGGAATCAGGGAGACGGTGGAGTTCTGCACTCAAAGCACCTGCGTCTCACCTCTCGTCCTGTCTCTCCACTTCCACAAGCAGGAGGCCGATATTGGCTGCGATATTAAATGGGGCTCTCAACCTCTTTCATCGTCGCAATATTCCTCGTCAACGGAGCCAGGCTTTGGTGCCATTTTTTATTATTCATGCGGTTGGTTTATATTCCGGGGTGGGAGTCTCGCTCGGATGGCGCTAGCCCTGGGGTTACCCTGCCCGCTTTATTGGACTGTGTGTAACTGTCAACACGCATATACTTTTTATAGGGCGCTGTAGGCCAATGAAAAGAGGTCACACCACACCCGAGTTAGCGAAGGTGGCGAACAACAACTCCCAGTTCAGACATTACCCTTCTCCTCGCTGAAAGAGAAATTACAGTGAGCCTCTGTGTCAAGTCAACGTGTCTCTGTGGCGTCGTGTAGCGGGAGGGCGCTCTCGACTCACCATGACCATCGTGCAGGAGTTGTGGCGGAGCGCGCCGCGGAACGACGCCCCCCTGGGCGGGATGTGGGCGTGGGGGGGTGGGGCGTGGTGCGGCGGGGGCACGGGGGGCCTGGGCTGACGGCCGTGGCCCGCTCCGGGTCCGGGGCCAGGCATGGGAGACAGGGACAGGGTGAGGGCCAGAGGGAGCGGGCGGCTGAGGTGAGCCGGTTGGCACTGGGGCAGAGAGCGCAGGATGTGAGCGGGGTAGGGTGCCGGTGGGAGCAGGGCCCCGGGGCCCAGGTGAGGAGGCTGTGGAGAGACCAGAGGAGACACACTGTCAAGACACGCAAAGACAAAAACAGTCCCGCCTGCTTCCCATCGGCAACAGTCGTGTTATCCTCCACCCCACCACCTCTTCCAGGAACTGTCAGGGGTTCATAAATCAAACGCTACCCCAGTCCGTTCAGCATCCCCTAGGTCCTACTCGGGTAGCATATCAAAGGCCCAGACAGTGGACGGGGTTGCAAGCCTCGGCGCTAGAGACAGTACAGACTAGGTGGACAGAGAGCATGGATGGACCCCACGTGCGCATGCACACACACACACACAATCATTGAGAGTAGACATACACTCATACAGAGCAGACACACAATCAGAGAGCAGACACACAATCAGAAAGCAGACCCACACTCGTACAGAGCAAACACACAATCAGAGAGCAGACACACACTCGTACAGAGCAGACACACAATCAGAGAGCAGACACACACTCGTACAGAGCAGACACACACTCGTACAGAGCAAACACACACTCATACAGAGCAGACACACTCTCATACAGAGCAGACACACACTCATACAGAGCAGACACACACTCATACAGAGCAGACACACACTCATATAGAGCAGAC
>JAVQIZ010221222.1:0-17603 GCA_036023535.2 Galaxias brevipinnis | reverse complement strand
TTCATAGTGAGTACCCTAACCCTTAAATTGAAGTACATCAAACTAAAATAACGAAGTTGCCAGAACCTATTCTTTGCTCATCTTACTGAAAATCTTAAGGCAGCCAGGTTACTCATAATAATAAGTTGAGCCAACTTTATTTTTTTACAGTGTAGGTGGGCTTCCCTGTAGCACATATCAAATACAACTGAACATTGATCCTCCCCTCCAAATGGGCTACCTCAATTGAAAAGTATGTACTCAATTGAAAAGTACTCCCCAAAAAAGTAAATTAGGTATTTTTTTGACTGATGAAACGTGTTTAACCGTCCACCTGTGTGTGCTACTAAATGTGTACAGCCCTGAGTTAAAGGATGTGACGTTTTGTGGGCATGCCCATAAATACTGACTGAATCTATATTCAATAGTTGACCAATTAAGACAATAATTTGATTTGGGCTGGCCTATCCGTGCTCATATGTTTTAGTCACTGACCAGGAGTGCCCATTCAGAAGACCTAAGAGGCCTGGGGGTAGTGTATGGTCTCAGTAGATTTGTGATGTAGGAGGGGGCAAGTTGGATCAGTGATTTGTAGACAAAAAGCAGGATCTTGAAATCAATTCTAAAGTGAACTGGAAGCAAGTGAAGAGAGGCCAGGATAGGGTAAATATAGTCCCTCTTTTTGGATCCTGTCAAAAGCCTGGCCGCAGTGTTTTGGACCAGCTGTAGGCTGATTCCAGTGTACAGGGAGTTGCAGTAGTCCAGACAGGAAAGAATTAAAGCCTGGGTGACCTTTTCCAAATCCTGCAGGTTATTTTTCTTGAGGGTCCGTAATTGAAAGAAACTGCAGTTTATTCAATGTTTGATTGTTATCTGGGTGGATTTTACCACTGCATGTATCTGCTTGTCAAATTTAAAAGCATAGTCAAAAATCACTCTTCTTGATCTTGTTGATTAGTGTATAGGAAGTACACGTTTTTTCAGTTATAGCCTACCTCCAGTGACTCAATAAACGGAGTTGAACAGTCCCTCTTCTTCAGTGTGTTTATTGGATAAGGAGTTATCAGTCTGCCAACTTATGCAGGACTCATAAGGGTGACAATTAAGGTATTGAGGCGTATGCATGATAACTTCAAATCAACATTTAGACCATGCAAATTGGTGCGACATAAACATCGGCCACTGCCATCGGTGAATGCCATACTATTTGCCGATACTATATACCAATGTGCGGCCGATACATTGGTGCATACCTAGTCTCTTAGTGACAGGAGAGAAAAACATTGTCTCGTTTTTGCTTACAAGGCATTGCAGGGCATGTTACCTTTTTTACCTTACTTCATTATTAAAACAAAAATCCAGTAGTCATTGGACACGCTGACAGGACTATATCACCCTTGAAGTGAAAACAGAACTGGGTAAATCAGCTTTCAGTTTTTTTTGCCTTGGATAAATGGAGCAAGAATTTAATTTACAGCAGTTTCTTCTTGTTGAACAATTAAAAGTTTTATTGGAGGATTTGGGATTTGAAGAGTGTGTTTGTTTTGGTTGAAACTTCAATATTGTACAGCATTGTAAATATTGTATTGTAAACATTTTATTTAAATTTAGCATATTTTAAATGTTTTTTATTTATTTATTTTTTTTAAATGTATATATTCTGCCTTTAAACAGGGCACTACTGTAAAAGGGACATGGTCTCAGTCGGTTAACCCTGTATAAATAAAATAAAAATAATAATAATAAAAAATACAGTCACATAGGCAAGCATTCCAAACAAAAAAGCGTTTTTGATTTTTATACCAAAATAGGTTATATGTCATATTTATTGGGAGAAACCAAGAAATATGTAAAATGAGACATTCAGTAGCGCCATATAGCCGGATACTTGTTTCATAACCACATTTTGCGACTATTTGACTGTGAGATTGTCGAATCAGGCTCTTAATGAAATCGTTGACTATTAGGTGTCACGCCTAATTGTAATTATCCCTATTTTTTATAATTGATATTCAATTGATATCTAATCCTATCGGGACGTTGTGAAACAAAATGTAATTGAAACCGGAGATCAGTGCGATACCCAGCCCTATTATTGAGCCAAGTCATATTTCTTAATTTCAATCAATAAATACTTATATAAGAATTAAGAAACAAAAAATTACAAAAATTGTACAGCCTATAATTGTATCTAATTATGAGACAAACAGCTTGAATTTTTTATTTGTTATTCATTAAACCCTGACATATGGTCAGTATAGGGTTTGGATTGTATGCTTACAGATATCCAAAGCACCTTGTAACCCTGTTTCGAAAGGCACGATATAGATAAATAAAGTTATTATTATTATCTCCCAAAAAGCCAGTCAGGGTGGCTGTAAAAAAGGGTGGAGACCTCTAAATCACCTCTACTGGATAGTAAAGTTTAAGGGTGGCATCTTGTGAATGCTTCAGAACTATTTACAGGAGTTGAGTTAGTTCTGATCGTTTTTTTCTATCCTCCCTCCCTACTAGTACATACTTGATAACAAGCTATTTTAACTTAAAGAAAGAACAACTTTCACTTAAGACTCAAACAATATATCAAAGTGTTCATGTGACAGGGATGTAAAAAAGCAGAAGTCAGTGTAGCTGAATTAACATTGTAAATATGAGTCAATCATTTGCAAATGGATTTAAACAAAGTAATGTTTTCGCCATTTTCATTGTATATTCAGTCACAAAGTGACCTCTAGATTTCTGCGAGTTTTGTACTAGTTGTCGGTGTGTGGCAACAACTAAATAGTAATCTGGCACCTACTAATATTCCATTGATACATTGAACACAATAGGTACAGGTGATGGCATGGCTATATACTTGCATATATTTCCCTTGCAAGGTTTTGCTCTAAGATGCATTAGAAAGCTAATCTTTTCTCTGTGTTTAATTTTAAACCAAGTTCTTGGACAGCAGTGTGAGCAATCCCTGCAGTGATTCTCTTGTTGAGTCTCTTATTCAGTAAAATCTCTCTCTCCCTTTGTTTGCAGTCGCAGCCCAGACAGATCACGCCCCTCCCGGTAACCAAGGGCTCCTCTGTGAAACCAGTGCAGTTTGAGGTATTGGGCACTCCTTATCTGTGTCTTTTAATTTTTTTTTCTAGCAGTCTGTATCAGTATGTCTATTTGGCCTGCAACTTTCCTTCCCCTTTATCTTTCCTATCTCTTGTTCTGTTTGAAACACATACTGGGTTACTTCCCATGTTGTTATTAGTGTATTAGTAAATGACAGAATGTTTATTTCCACACGTTCTTATTTCTAATCTAGTTTGTAGTCTGTCTAACCGTTAACCCTTAATCTGGGTTATTTGGTTTATTTCCCGCCACAACTGCTGCAGAGTTCTACTATGTATTGCCTTTCCTGTCATTCAAACCAGAGCTATTTACACCCAAGTAAACAGAAGATGAGCAGCAGGTTTGCTCCAAATTGTTAATTTAAAACAATGGAGGAGCTCAGTAGATCCTTTTAAAATACTGCTGTACATGCACGCAAGTGGGAATGGCTTAGTTAATCCGTATGCATGTAATAAGCAGCTTTTTTAATGAGAGAAATCTTGCAGGATGATCTTTGAAAAGAGAGGCGACATTCCATTTGACATGCATTAAAAACTCTTAGTCATAGTTAGTAAGCTTGGTTATGTTCACCGCCATGTTTACAACAATTTCGAGGATTTGTCAAACCATGGTTACAAGCGATAATGCCATGCTAAAATGTTTACATTCCTTTAGGCCACCTAGACAACAAAAGTGGAATGTCACCAACCATATTTTAGCACTGACTCTGCTTTGGTTAGACTGAAAAGCCTGGTTAGATTTGTCAATCCTGGATAAACAATTGACTTGAAAACATGTTAAATTCCAGTTTTACAGTTTTCGCAACTGAGTTGAACAAAAAGTGGCACAGTCATAGAAACATTTACTTGACTTTTATGCAGTATGAGGCTGACCTGAGAATGCAACCAATGCCAGGAGGTCTCATAGGGGTTGTTTTGTCTGAGAAACAAGATTGGGTTGTGTAAGTATCACTGGAAGCTATTATTAACTCACATAAGCATCTGACCTATGTGACCATGTTTAAGTCAGACACTTACTGCTGATGCAGGCGTTGCTCCTTGGGTTTCACTGGTATATGTATTACAACATTTGCAGGCCCCTATACCAATTTAATAAGTACACTATGTCATCTTTTAGTCATAACTATTTCACACAATATACTGCTTTTCAGCACTTCTCAACTGTCAGCTGTTAAACTCGAACATTTTGCTGCACAATATTTGATTTGTGCTAAAAATATTTTCTTAACATTGGGACATTTTTGCATATGTATGGCGTTTGCATAGCTATTTCCATAAGCTATGCAACAACCTAGCAGAGCATCTTGGTTAAAATAAATGTCAATTATTATTTGTTGCATTCCAGAAGGGACCTGCACGTGCAAACCATTTTGTACGTTAGCAACTGAGCCTTTGTGCCTAATAGTCAGAACATCCCCTATGTTTAAAATGTTTGTTACACTTTGTTCACCCTCTTGGTCTGCTTACCTCATTCCTCTCATTTCTACTGCTGATGTCTTGTTTCAACACCTTTATTTCTGGTTCATGGTCTCACCCTTCACTTGGGCTCCATTGGAAGATGTTCCTTTTCATTGTCGTTGCTCTAACCAAGATGAGCCCTGTGTGCTTGAGGTGTTCCAATGCAAAGGGGGTGGTGTATATTTGAGCAGTCTGTTCACTTTGTGATCTGGTCTTAATAATGTTCCCCAAACACTTGCTTCCTGGTTTGTAGACTCCACTTGTCAGCCCTAGCCCTACCCCTGCCGTGGCAGGGGCAACTGTTATTGACATGCCAACTGCTGGGAAAAGTGGGAGTCCTAAAGAGAGGGCACAGGTATAATTCCATCTTCTGTACATACCTATCTCTGTTTAGGTGGACATACGAACATCTATCTCTGTTTACGTGGACATACGAACATCAGTTTTTGTGCTGGTTCACTGTGATTTATTTGTGATAACTGTTTGTAGACGGCACCCACCCCGTCCAAAGTAACTACTCCAACTCCAGCGGCTACAAAATCCAGCTCTGCAGGCGTGTCAACAAATGTCACTGACATAAATAAGCCAAGAGAATCTCCAAAAGGGACTGCCCAGGTAGATCCCGGATGATAAATGGACGGATATGCCTTCAGTTGAATTCTCTGCTTGGCTAACCACATAGCAACTTCCCTTTTCCATCACTCTATTTCCCTACTGTTCTATTAATTCTCCAATCTTTTCCAAATCGTTGGTAGGCTTTTGAGGTTTAGTCCCCACCTTTATTTACATGCTTATTCATTCCTTTTTTTGTCACTTTGTAATTTTCTTCTTTGGACATGCTACCATTATGGCTTGGGTTGAAAAGGCTGGTGCTGTCTATTTTTTTACTTTAGGAAGAGTTTTCCAGCATGCTCACACATGCATTATCATAGATCATGCTTAGCGTACCAAACAAAGCTGTGCCTGCCAAGCCAGACCCTCCCACTGGATCTGTTGTCATTAAGGCTCACCTGTAGGAAAGTATCCTGAAAGAGACATAAAAAACTTTAGACTGGAGCCTGGCAGACAAACTGTTCCTAACTCTCTTCCAGAAGCCATTTTCTGGTCAAGTTGGTTAACATAAATTCAGATGGTTCTCTTTTTGTTGTTTTAACCTAGATTAATTAATGAAATCATTGAATGGAAAATACTTTATTGATCTCGGGGGAAATTATAGTATAATTTGGCCATCACAGTCTTAAAATTTTTAAAGTAATGAAATACACACTCACAATAAAACCAAACTATAAAATAGAGAAGTTCAGTTCAGATTAAATAAAAAGGAGGATATATATATAATACCAATACCGATACCTATGGAAATAAAAGTTACGAAAGCATGTCTAGAAGTGAAGCATCAATTGCATCATTGCCCATTTTAACTGTCGTTGAGTTTTAATTGCAGTAGGTAGAAACAATTTCCTAGATCTCTTAAACAGGCAAAACAAATCGATTACTATAAGAACTCTTTTGATTCACTAGGACTTCAAGCAAGGGGTGTTTTTTCTATTACTTAGTGGTCTGCACCTTTTTTCCTATACGATCAGTAAAGATTAACTTAACTCCAAGCCCTTCCAGGTTAAGACCAATTACTGAGTTGGCTTTTTTTCTTTTCTTTTTTTTTTTACAATTTTATGATCCATAGTAATATTGCCCCACCAACAAACAAGTGAGAAGGTCAGAACACCTAAAACAACACTGTTACAGAACATAAGAAGCATTGACTTCTCAATATCGAAAGATCTGAGCTTCCTTTGGAAGTATAGACGTGACGGTGCTTGAGTTAATCAAGTTTGCTGTCAATTGTAACACCAACATATTTTTATGTGCTAACCCTTTCAATTTCCACTCCTTTGATTACGGTTGGATTAATAGGTGCAGAATGTCTTCTAAAATCAACCATTACCTCTTTGGTTTTGCTAATATTCAGTTCAAGATATTCTCAGAACACCTGTCAACAAAATAATCAATTAGATTATTATATGCTATTGTATAATCTGTATTTAGGAAACTGCTTATCCCACTTTCTCTTCAAGCTACATTTCATCCAAAAAGGTCTAACAAGGGTGTAGGTTTGATTTGGAATGTGGTGGGGACATAAATCTGGCAGGGAGGTAGCTTATATACTCCAGAAAAGTTAGTAATTTTTCATTGCATTTCCTGAAATTCTACACAATATACTTACGTGATTTAAGAAGTAAGACCTATGTCTCCCTTTTTATTCCCGGTGTCCATAATGCTAATCTAGACTGCTGAATTAAGAGGAAATATTGCAGGAGTTTCAATCAGTCATCAGAAAATAATTCATTGTAAGTTACCCAAGGCTGTAGCCACACAGATGGGATTTTGCCAAAAGGTATAATGCCAACACGAGAAGAACAAGAATGGTTGTTACAAGTCATGAGTAACATTAATGGCATAAATCACCCTACAGCACACATTTAGTTTGCTATAGCTAACTACGTTATCTGTTAATGTTAGCTAAGTAAGCCATAGATTTAACTATTTTTGTTCTTACAGCGCTGTTAGCGAGACTAAAACAATTCCTGGTCTGTATACCCAGGACAGCTGACTGTCACGGAACAATCAACGTTACGTGTTTGATTTGATATGGGTACAATAACGTTTAATAAATAGAAGCAGAAGACAATGCACCTGCGGCTGCGACAGACAGCGTGCACCAACAAGCTTTCTCTTCTGTCTAAGCACTGCGTTTACATCCAAAATTCATTCCAGCTATCACATCGATGCATGGTTAGGCGGGACCAAAGCAAAAATAATAACACCAATAGAAACTCTTATTTTTTTTACTATTATTTTATTTATTTACACAGGGTCAACTGACTGAGACTAGGTATTTAGCATATTTCTATTTCTCATCCAGCTGTAACATCAGGGATTTAACCCTTTGCAGAGCCGATGGAAATTATGTTTTATTTAATACGCATATGCACTTAATATAAAAAAAACTGGTGGGGACAATTTTAGGTAATCAAAAAAAGTCCCTACCATAAATTACACCCATGCTAACAATGGTTCTGGAACAGCGCATTTCACTGGGGGTATTCCTGTTTTTGATTAAACTTTTTTTTATTCTTGGCAGTATCCTTATATTTCTGTTTATAATCCCTAGAGCTTCAGCAGATACTATCTTTATGCAGAATTGATTCTAAGATTATCACAAAACAGTTAACATATGTGACAGTGTAGTGTGCACCTGCTTAATGGCATCCACCTTACTGCATTGTAGAGTGTGGCTGTTAACATGAGCAAAGCTGACACCACTAATGTTGACACTACTAAAGTGGCCACGCCTGCAGCAGCAGCTCCAGCTGTGGCTGGAAGCACTGTAGTGAAGGGGAAGCCAGAAGATGTTAAACAACCACACAAGAAGGTAGAGTCCACATTACTTTTGGGGTATTTTACATTTTTTGACCTCTCTACAATTAAAGAGGGATCAGCTGCCCCCCAAATGTTTGACTGTGTATTTCTCTGTTTACATTTATCTTTTCTCTGTTTACGGTGTCTTTTGTATTTCAAAGGTAGACAGGGAAGTTAATGTTTTTATCTTGATGTTATTAGAAGATCTCCATTACCATATTGAGTTCAGAGCAGGAATTTGAACGTGCTGTTGCTGGAAAAATCAAGATAGATATTTTGTATTTGTCCCTTAACGATGCCTTACAACGTTGTATATTACATGGTGTTAAAAGGTTGCTGACAATTTGTAGTTACAGTTACATAACAGCGTGATGAAATGTTGTTGATGCTTGTAGGAAATGTTAAAATGTGTGTTTTATTTTCAGTCATCTTTGAGAAAGTATTTCTAAAGAAATTTGGGAAATTATTTTGAGACACATTGCTAGTTTGACCCACAATGAACACTTTAAATCAGTTTACACACTCAACTCTAGTCCAAATGTGTAGCTAAACTAATATTTTACCTAAACAGACCATTTATTCCATTAGGTACTATGTGCTCTAAATTTGTGATCTAAAAATGCGGTCTAAATTTCAGGTGCAGGTTGAAGTTGCCCCCCCAGTGGCCAAATCAACCAAAGCGGTAAAAAGGATTTTGTTTTGTTACTTGCAGTATGGACATTTGTACTACAGTGGAACCTGACTCACCCAAACCTCAGAGACCTAATATGAAAAGCCATCTGACTAGTTATTGCTGCTTTCAAATTGAAATGAAATAAATATTTTTTTAAAGTTTCACGTTTGTTGGTGATCTATAGTATTAAACAGCTTTTTGCTGAAATTTAAGTGAGTTTTATATTAATAAAAAGTTCTTCAGAGATCAAAACATCTAGGAATTCTAAATTATCTCTATTCCTGAGTTGTTTGGGTGACAGGGTATAACCAACAAGGTTACTGTACCAAAAGCATGAAAGAATGTGATTTGCTAGTTTGTGTAATTGTGTTGCATGTCTAGGCGCCTGCAGTTGATCCCTTCGATGCCCTAGCGAGCAGTTTGCCCTCCGAAACTCTTGTCCCCCCAAAACCAATGTTTATTGGTCCAGAAGTCAAAGAGGTACACCACTGAGCATGTGTATGTTGGTGTCTCTGTGTCTGTGCAGGCGAGTCTGTTTACATATGATCTATGTGTGTACTTGTATGTAAGGTGATTCAATTCTGTTGAGTATTTATGTGTGAGCTCAGTGAGTTTTACGGTATCCGTACATTGTGTGTGTCAGTGTCTTGTGTCAAAGCATGGATCAATATACATGCTTATAACATGGGGCGGGGTTGCGTGTGTGTGTTGCATGTTTTGTGACAGCCTGGAGTCACTTCAGAAAAAGGTGTTATTTGTGGAGGGGATGATAGCTCACTGCCTCCAGGTTACAGACTTCCAAAGACGGTCAGTTCCCTTACTCACTTACCTGCAGCCTCACACCATTTGGATGTTTTGTCTGGTGTATGTATTTGAACATTGTTTTTGGTTTTAGCGTTGTGCTTTTCATATAAACATTTTATCCACTTTACCCCTGTTTTTTCTATGAGAATATTATTGTTATGTATAGAATTATTCCACTTTTACTTACTTCTTGGTGTTGAATGATTTACGCAATATTGAAAATACATGATTTTTATTTTAGGCCCCAGCTGGTATCCCAGAGAAACCAAAGAATGTTCCAGTAAGTATTAGTAATAGCCTAATAATAATAATAATAATATTAATATTAATATTAATATTAATAATAATAATAATAATAATAATAATAATAATAATAGTAATAATAATTATTATAATTTTATATTTGAGGGTGCTTTTCAAGGCACTCAAGGTTATCTTACAATAAACAGATAAAAAATATTAATAATTCAGCGTCACCTGAACCATACAAAAGGGGTATGGTAGGGAATCTCAAAGGAAGATCCCTGAAAACAGGAGGGAGACAGCAGAACACAATACAAGGAAGGTATAAAAGTGAATAAGCTTGTTTGAACAAATTATTTGGGTGTGACTTGAAGGGTGAGATAGTGTCAGACTGTTGAATGAGTGGGGGGAGAGGGTTCCAGAGCCTGGGTGCGGAGCAGCTTGAAGCCCTGGCACCCATGGTGCTGTGGCGTGAGGGAGGATCAAAATGCCTGATGATGATGATAAACCTGTCCATTACGTCAGTGACAGGCCTTTATTATCGAAATGTTGGGCTTCTTAAAGTTGCAGTGCACCAGCGAGGCACGCAACCTATAGGAATAATTCTTGACTCAGAGCATGGTTTTGAATTTCATATGAAACTTTTATCTTTTCATTTTAGAAATGTATCTAGAATTCGCCCATTTCAATCAGCAGAGAAGTTGGCACATTCTTTTATCACAAGTTGCATAGACTACTGTAATGTTTTATTCTCAAAGCAAGCCAATTCTAAAGCTGCAAATAGGTCAGAATGCTGCAGCCAGAGTTCTTAATAGGACTACAAAGAGACATTTTAATTCAAACAGGGTCAAATGGAGGGAGCATAGCATATGGTTAGGCTATTCCATTATTTTACTGTTTTACAAACATGTTTTTTGTATTACTTTGAAACTTTTTTTTGTTTGTTTTGTTCTCTCACTCTGTCATGTAAAGCGCATCGAGCTTGTATGAAAGACACTATTCAAATACAAATTGTTATAATTTTTACTTGAGAAGGGTACGGAGCCCCTAAAGTCCCGAAAGGCACATTTTTTTTCTGGTGCGCAGAAGTTATTATCTTATCACCTTGTTATGATACTAGCTTGCTGCAAAACGAACTTCAAACAAACAATTACACTGAAGATAGTAGGCTTCTTTATGTGTTTACTGTAACCCGTAGCAGGATTCAAATGGCCAAATCCAACATTACAAAACAATGTCAAAAGGAAGACACTGGCTGATAATGCGTATATGGGTAAACAGGCAAGTGCCACAGTTCCATTAAGAAAATGTATTAGAATGGTAAAACGAGGCACCTATTAAACAAGCAATTACTCTGAAGACAGTAGACTACTGTTTATTTAATGTCTGACAGACTATCGACATGCTTTTATCATCTTTGCGGTTTATTTAATGTGGTAGCTACAATGAATTATCATAGTCATTATTTACATCAACACTTAATATAAGCCACATCGGGCTGGGTGCTACATAGGGGAGACTGGGGACGGTTGCCACACTTTTTGCATTTCCTTCAGTTAGTCAGAGACTGATTGACACAACCAGCCAAACTTGTATGTATTAAACTTATATCTGTCTTCTAATTGCTCATACAATTTAAAGATGACTACAGCAGCCATTTTAGGGGGCTAGCCGCCGCACTGCCTGGTTGCTGATGGCGGCAAAGCAATCACATCCGCATTTTCTCGTGTAAATGCATTTCTAGTTATTATTATTATTATTATTATTATTATTATTAGGCCTATTTTTGGCGCCCTAACTAAGCCCGCAGTTTTAACCCAATCGATTCCATTCCAGTGCTGACAGGTCTTCGGTATTGCCTTCAAGTGCGCTTACGTGTAACTATCACGTGTTATATTTTTTATTATTGTTTTTAATCGCTTTTGGGGCCTATTGAGGTGAATGGGGACAGTTTATTCACGTCCATATACTGCCATCTAGCGTTGATGTTATGTATTTGCATGTTGTTACGTGTGTATACCGACTGTCTTGGTTATTACGCCAAACACCAGTTGTTAACTGCATCAATGACTCCGTCTAGTTATTTGACATCGAAACGTGTCAGAAGTGGGATAGCTAAATCATAATAAAACACCGCACCAACAGTTCAGGGCATCTGTACGAATGCGCCTGTGAATATGTGTAAAGGCGGCACCGAATCGCTAATTGTTCCATAGTGAGTTAGCTACATTCCAATTAGCATTAGCACCTAGCCATGGATACACGCTTCTGCAATGAAGGACATTGGAGACTGGAGCACAAACTGGGAAAGTCACGGTTAAGACATTTTGGACAATATGTGTCTGGCTGTTCATGAGGAAAATAAAAGTACTGCCTCATTTGGACAATCTGGTTGGTCTTCAAGCCTTTGCTTTGGTGACAATTTGTTTACTGTAAGGATTTGAGAATAGCACATTGCTGAAATATGAGGCGATTTTTCGAGGGAAGGTAACTTATTTTTGTGACATAACCAGGCCAGCCATTAGAAATTGTGGACGGGGTAAAATGTTCCAAATTGTGCCCCTCATCCACACCCACTCAAGCACCACCACCACTCACCCTTAGCTCTACCAACATTACTTCAAAGCATTAAATCATAAGATCAGTTTCTGATAGAGGGTGATATCATAGGAACAGTCTGATTATTTTCTTGCAGACTTTAAGCCAAACAATTCACTAATTACAAGCATTAATACCAGCAGGTTGCAATATAATCTACCTGTATTGTGTGTCAGATGATATGTTTTAACAATAACAATACATTATACAATACACAATACATGTATGTAAATACATATAAATTGTATTGTCAGTGATATAAGTCACATTTAAGGGTCAACCATAGACCTTTGCATGGGTCCCCCTGGGCCTTGGGCCAGGGTCATCTGCACTTTTAGACCCCCCTCCCAACACTTTATAGCACCTAACTGACCTAACTATTTTGTCACATTCTTATTTTATAACGGTAGAAATTTCAGAAAAGGTGCGCTAGCTAAATGGCAAACGTTAATGCAGACCAGATGCTGCAGTCACGTTTGACAAGAGTCTACCATGATGTCTCACTATTTGCAGTTGCATAGTGTTTCATGTTCACTAGCTATGTAGCAAATCAAGATAATATATAGTATATTGGACAATATGTAGTGTTCTGTTCAAATGAATGGATGCCAGCACAACCGACTCACATACATATTTCTCTTCGCACCAAACCTGGCTACCCGCGAGTCTTCAGTGATAAGTTTACATACACATACACACACACACAAATACCTTTTCTCCCTCTGTTTAAAAAAGCTATGTCTTTGGTAGAGTTTAGAACTTCAAATTTACAAAAAGTTGCATTGCACCATCGGGTGTTGCCTCTTTCAACAAACTACCTAACCCACCTTAACAATATCTGAACTAGCTGGCTCTTGTTCTGCCAAACCATATGGACCCATCAGCCCACACCTATCCACACATACTAACCTACAAATGGCCTAGACTTATTCACACTCCCACAGCTGAACTAAAAATACATGTTTATAGGTGAGTACTCAATACACTTATATTACACCTTAACTTTGTTCAAGCTACAACACATGATGGATATTCACAATATTTTTCAGTATGTCTGGTAGGTGTCAATTGTATGGGTGTGTCTGTACTTTTCCTTAAGGAATGCAGATTGCGGTTTGCATTATTTCATGCTATTCCACAATTTATATGAGCGTCTGGCACCCTCTAGTGGAATGCTGGTACTGGCATATGTACTTCTTAATTCCTTTCCCTATAGACCGTCTGTGTTTCCATTAAAATATTATTGGACACGTTATGACCATAGAATCTATTCTTAATCATTCAGTGTTTAACATGTCTCAGTTTGTGTACTGTTGTACCTGTTATTTAAATTAAGGCCATTATCACGTTTTAAAAACATTGTTCTCATTGTCTTTGTCTCAGAAACCCTTGAGCACAAATGAGGCCTTGGACGCGCTGTCTGCTGGCTTTTCCCCAGCAGCCACTCCAAAGAAGGAGCAGGTGAGACTTTCAGACCTTTGTACAGGACTAGTCAGCAGTACACACAGAGTAAAGGCCACTTGATGTGCGTTATATCATTTTATTGCAATCTTAGGTTAGTTGCTCTAAAATGTTTTATACACAGGAAACATCTTTTTAATGCACTGTAGCTACAAATTAATAAGTGTGACATGCATGAGTCACTACACAGATAAGAAACTATTTAGAACTATTGGTATTAGCAATTAGATCTACGGAGATGGCAAGTTGTAACTTGATGTCACGCCTGCAGAGGCTAAGGACTAAAATATGTTTATTTGTCACTGCCTGCAATGCATTATAACATAGAAACTGTCAAATCTATGAGTGAATATTCCTCTTATCAAAGATGTACCAGACACCAAAAGGGATAGGGATGCACCGATTGTGAAATTCTGGGCCGATGCAGATGTTTAAAATAACAATTTGGCCGATGGCAATACCGATGTTTTTAGGTCTATTTTGTTTTAGGTTATTTATTCCCCATTTTGTGCCAAAGTAAACAACGAAATCGTCATAATAAAAAAATTATTGAACTGTTTTGAGTAAAGATGTTTATCTTAATTAAGATTTAATCGATCAAGGGATTTAAATTAAACAATTAAATTGAACAGTTTGCGTCTAGTCTTTTGGTTGAAATTCACAGTGTGTGTATTCCTATACGGATATGTGCACTGTGCCTTTAAGAAGCATTTGTTTGAGTGACGTCATTACAATGTGTTACGACCCTTTGGGTGGTGTAAGGCTAGGAGATATGAGTCTTAAAATTTGTCCATAATGAGTAGGAGGTGAAGTACACAATAACACAACATGCGAGGAAGTACTGTACTATAAAGTGTTTATTGTGATCGCCACACAGGGAGCAGCAGGACAGTGAACGGCGCCAAAGTAAACAAAACCATAGAACAAAAACCTCCCTGACTATCCATCCAAATCTCTAACTAGCTGCCAAAACACAAGGGGGTGGCACACGTTCCTTACCTAGTGTATATAACATATAGTACCTGCGTGAAGGACGAGTAAACCCCAGGGTTTCTTACCTAGTCAAGCTGACCCTGTGCGGGATGTGCGAAGAAAAGAAAGTGACCCAGAGTGCCAGACTTAACTATAACAAAGGTTTACGCCTTATGGCTACAATTACAATTACAGGCTATCACAGACAGCATCAACAGGGAGTATCCCAACGATCAAAATAACGTCAATCCTCAACAACCATTCTAGTCGACTTGCACACAGATAAACAAAGCATTCGCTCTCCTCCCTCTCCTTCCGGCTGCCACGGCATTCATTCTTGTAGTTTGCAGAACGGAATGTAGACTGACGAATGGGCGCGGCCATGGAGATGTGTCAACCTGACTGAAGGATAGAGAGAGTATGGAGAAAAGGAGGGCACAAACCATACACACATACAACAATACGCCCACATACGTATACACATACATACACACACACACACACACACACACAGGGCCGTAACACAATGCTACTAGGAGACGCAAGTTTGTCGTTAGAGCTAAAGACGACCTCTGCCTGATTACAATTTACATTGTGTTGGTTAAAGGTGCAGTATGTAAGTTTGAATTTCTAGCAATAAATAAACAAATTTATGATTTTTTACGTTTATTACATACCTCCTCGGGGATATCATTAAACCAAATGCTCAGAGAGAAGGTATGCTATATATGAGCATCCTGGACCCTGTATTGTGCTTTTAAAAAATCTAAGGACGCCTGCCTATGCAAAACCAATCAGGAGAGTTTTTGCAAGGAGTAAGGGCCACCTGCCTGTCAATCACCTCGCGTGCACACTCCTAGGTAAAATCCCTGCTTACAGCATCACCCTCCAAACAAGCTTGTTGTTACAATTCACATTGCAGACAAAAGTAGCTGCCGTGTGAACTAGTAGTTGCAAGGTGGCTGAAGTCGTTGCATGCTGTCGCAAAAGACTTGGCTTGTCAAATCGCCAAGTGCAGTTTTAGAACGTTAGGAAGTATCGCACCAGATTTGTCAGAAAGGTATTATTCGTTTACATGCATATGTTGGATATACTCTGTAACGTATAGTAGCTATGTAGGGTATGTGCCAACCGCAGCGAAATAAAAGCGATTGTCATGCACTAGCTCATACTAATAGGGGAATCAATGAAATTGTTTTTGTTAACATTAGCTTACTGTATGTCGTTACTATGGATACGGTCATTTGTGTCTGTGCTCGTTGCTTTGGTGTGAACCACTCAGTATTAGAGCGTTTACGATCAGACTTTGAGGATTCTTTTGTTTCTCATCTTGGAATCAGACATCGCTTTATGCGTTGTTGGTGAGAACCAAAAATATGCACAACATACAAATGATTCATGAAACACTGCCTTGCTCAGGCTCATGAAGTCAAGTCAGAGCGCGCACAGGCATGTGTGGGATGGGCCATCAAGAGGGACATCGACCAAAGACTCAGGAGGTTGGCCTTTTTGAGTGTTGTGATTCAAATTCTTGCCTTTTCCCCGATTCTCTGGAACTACATACTACACCTTTAATGTACACATGCTGTTTCAGTTTTAAAGTACCTCCAAGGACTCAATAAACTGAGTAGAACAGTCTCTCTTCTTCAGTGTGGTTATTAGATAAGGAGTTATCAGTCTGCCAACTTATGCAGGGTGCATAAGTGTGACAAATTTTTGAAGAGTATGCAGGATGTTAACTTCAAATCGAAGAGGGTGAGCTGTTCAATTATGAAACAAGCTAAAACAAAGTCCAGTGTGGGAAAATTTCACACACAAAAACGATCAAACAAGTGCATTGCAACAACAGTGATGCTGTTCTGAGTTCTGACCGACTTTGATTGACGTTAATACTGGGGATGGGCACGGTTATTCGAATATTCCATTATAAAAAATTATTTGGGTTTTCAAGTACAGCTGTAGTTAGGCCTATTTATGTATATTTTTGCCTAAAGTTAATTTAAATATTATTCATTAGCAATTTGATTACATACTGTTTATAAGGTGTACACCAATGCCATTGAAATATGTAAAAAGTAGAAAGAAAAAGCACTTGCAATGAATTAGGTACATTTTCCCTGCTTTCCACATAAAGTAGTTTAAACTTGCAGGCAGTGGGCCAACTGAAGGCATGAGCGCGCTCTATGCTAGTGCGCTGGATCACCTATACAAACACATGCGCTTTATAGCGCCAACTCTCCGCTCAGAGATCAAAGAAAATCTGTCCAAATGTGTCAGAGTAAGAAATGTTAAGAAATTGGGAAAGGAATATGTTTATTCAGCAAAGGCCAGATCACGGAAGCCCTTCAGGCTACATTACAAGTGCGCCATAGTGAAAAAAAAAAAAAATTATATATATATATTTTTTTTTCCATATAATCTTTTTATTTCGGTGAATCGATTAACCGACATATTTTTGATAGAGTATTCTAATAGTTATATGGCCTAAAATGCCCATCCCTAGTTCTGACCCGTTTGCTCTCTGTGGCCTCCTCCCACAGAGCCAGAACACGAGCTCTTCCTGGTCTACGGGAAAGGTCGTCCAGGGGTCATTCGCGGCATGGACATGAACGCCAAGGTCCCGGACGAGTACATGATCCCCATCGAGAACCTAATGAACCCCCGCGCGCTGGACTTCCACTCCGAGAGCGACTTCATCTACTTTGCCGACGCCACCAGTTTCCTCATCGGCCGCCAGAAGATCGACGGCACGGAGAGGGACACCATCTTGAAGGAAGGTAGGGTCACCGGCGGCCATTTTGACATGCACACGGCATTGAGTGAGTGGGGTTCTGTTGACTTGCGAGGCCGGTTCTGATCACCAGGGTTTAGGTTTTTGAATAGGC
>JAVQIZ010221204.1:0-120936 GCA_036023535.2 Galaxias brevipinnis | reverse complement strand
CATACGTTAATGGGGTCAAAGTTTTGTGAGAACTCTTTGTTTCCTACACAAATCATGCTGTGGGACATATAAGAACCTCACGTTTATTGTGTTTGGACTTACAGATATCATATGAAATTCTTATTGTTTCACTGTATACAATTCATATATGAATTCATATATTCATATATGTTTTCAGCATGTTTCATCCATACTAACTATACAGTCAACATATAGGATTTTTATAGATTTAACATATATGATTTTTACAGATCTTTTTTAGTAGGGTAGGGATGTATGTCAAGAGTTCAGACAGAGCCTTTATGTACACAATGCAAACTGTATGTAAATGTGTCAGAAAGGTTCAGTAGGAAAGACAAGCATTATACAAAATTATATAGATCCCTATCATTCTTTATCTCTTCCTTTATTTTTTTTCTTTCTTAATTTCTTAAATTCTTCCTTTCATTCTTTCTTCCTGATATGTTACATTCAGTCCGCTAGACAGCACATCAGTTCTGGGACATCACCATATTTCCCTCATATACAACATTGCTTGCTAAGTGCAAATATGCAGGAAGATGGAAAGAAAATAAATGGTAGAGACTGCCAAGTAATAAGAGTGCTATTAACTGCATGGTTTGTGCAAGAATATAGATGCCTCATATCTACTGACATGGACACTACACAAACTGTCTCGGACAATGAGGAAACAGTCAATCATGCATGACTGCAGAAGTCACCTCCTTTTAAAACATAAACTTTTATTTTCGGTTAGTGTTATGGTGTTACATTTGAACAGTACCCTATACACCATATACAATGGTTGGAAAAGAAGACAGCAGATGGACATAATGGATAATGTGCAAATACTGTAAACAATACAGATAATTATTTCCATTTGTTTTGAGTGGATTATTGGTGAATATTCTGATTTCACTGATATAGCTTGGTTTTTCCAATCCAAACATGAGTCACTGACTGCAGCACTTCACCTGTGATATAATCAGTCTGTGTGTAATTAGCCTAGCCCTGGCAACAGAATGATTTTCCCCTCTCACTTTTTTTAGTAAATCTGCACAGCTATCAACAACATCCAACCTCTGACAAGTCTATTAGGCCTTGAGAGAATGTGCTGTTGTGGATCTCTCCGTGGTTGGACATCCTCACACTCTGACGTACAATTATGAATACTCTATATCAAAGGGATCAGAGGTCTTCGACCCTGTCAAGACTAATTATCATGCCCAGCACACACCAGATGGAACATTCTATTTTCATTCTCAATGTATGTGAATTATGATAGTCTCCTTGATTCATATCTAGAGCAGAAGTCAGAGTTACGGTTTGTGATACTAATTAGCAAAGACGGTCTTATTAATTGTGAAATTACGATCTTTTCATATTCTATTTAGTTTTCTTTAGCTTTCTTCTATTTGAGGTTGAGAACAATCTATGAAAGGCATAAACATGGCCTTAAACACAAGTGTCCATGTCATATACTGTATATTGATCATATATGATTGCCAACCGTCTGTTAGAAACTCTCTCTCTCGCTCGCTCGCTCGCACGCACGCACGCGCGCGCGCGCACGCACACACACACACACACACACACACACACACACACACACACACACACACACACACACACACACAGGCAGATTGACCCACCACATAGGTCACTGACACAGGAAGATAGGGTGGAAGGGCATTCCATCTAAGGAGCAGAAATTGAAACTGTCAGCCTGGTGGTAATGTAGTTTTGTATGTAAGACAGATTGCTTGACCACTTCTGCATCTCTGGTTTGGGAAAGCCAGGGGTATGCCTTGTAACTGCTGCTTTTACGGTTGTTTTTGTCATTGATATGATGGTTTTATTTCTGTCTGGGTCTTTCCATTCTTTATTTATAGCGGTTTCTGACTCATACTGGTGTGGTTATACTATTTTTGGAAGGTGCAAGGGGAGAACTACTTTTTATCAAATTGTGTAGGCTATAAAGAAATCTATAGAAATTGCATTTATGATATAATGAATACGAATCCGTTGTCCAGTAAAATGTGTGCCCTTCAAAAAAAGTATTTGCTCATTTCTTATTCGAATACAACCATGACCTTGTAGCTTCCCGTAGTTTCCTGTCATTGTCAGGAAGTAGTTAGCCACTAGCTAACATGAAGTTACCATTTTTTATTAAACTTCTGGTTTTAACGGAAATCAGAATTACTTTATCTGAACAGTAAAAATATTGTGGTTTTCAAATGCAATTTCTATGTAATTAATTTACTTGTGACGTTGATACGAACCATTTTTACTTCTCCTTCGTGCGACTACTGTGCTTGCTACGTTAACGTACTAGGTCATTTGCAAAACACTGCTTCAAAGATTTAGCATCGATATTCCCAAACAAAGCCATCTTTTAGCAAGACAGCAGAATGATGGCCGACAAAGTAAGAACATTTCAATTTGTTGTAATCGGTGGTGGAATAGCTGGGGTAACGTGTGCTGAACAGGTACATTACGGAAATCCAAAGTCAAAGACAATAGTGTTTGCATTACACTAAATTACTATGACGGATATGAAAGTCACCAAAGTTAAATATGGATGAACTATTTATATTTGATTAACAGCTGGCGTCCCAGTTCCCCTCAGTGGCTCTACTGACAGCAGCTCCCATGATCAAAGCTGTGGCCAATTTCAAGCAGGTGATAATCACAAGGCCAATAAGCTAATATTCATACTTTTCCTTAAAGTTGGCTATTGTTTCCAGGTGTTGTTTCTGTAGTAAACAATAGAAAATCTGAAATTTCTTCCTGGTGCTCTTCTGATTCTAATGAATACATGCCTCCCCTGCACAGGTATCTAAAACGTTAGAGGAGTTTGATGTTGAAGAGCTTCCTTCCAGTGCCCTGGAGGAGAAGTACCCCAACCTTAGGGTCATACAGTCTGCGGTGAAAGCTCTTCATGTCCAAACACATGTATGGGACTCAAAGTTAAATCATATAGATAAAATGAAAGAAGTTTCACCTCACTGCAATGTATTTTTGTTGCAATATACAGTTTTTTAAGGAGTTTCAAAAACTATAATTTATACATGCATAAAAAAATAATAAGACATGCTTCTGTGCGAAGTAGTACTTAAAAAGCTCAGGTGTATACATATCACTTCTGATCTAACAGTACCCTCTTGTGGAGGATTTCATCAATCAAGCACATAATTTCCTTGACTGAACTAAGATACCATATTCCATTTCCAGACACTGCATACAATTGATGGTCTACAGATCCACTATGAGAAGCTGTGTATCTGCACTGGGGGCAGACCAAAACTCCTTACTCAGGATAACCCCTATGTGTTGGGAATACGAGACACAGACAGTGCCAAAGTATGCCTAGCCTATATTTAAAGGCTTGATTGATCTTTTTATCTTTTCAGTCTCACCTTGGTCCAACGTTCTCCTGTACATTAACTGTAGTCACTATATTTGCCTGTGAAGTGGTTAGTCTAAAAGTAAATAGATGTATTGTAGCTTACCTCACTATTAATACTCAACGTATGAATGCCTAATGTGTGTCCTCCATGCTGGCAGGAGTTTCAGAAGCTGTTATCCAAGGCAAAAAGAATTGTGGTAATAGGAAATGGTGGGATAGCCTTGGAATTAGTGTGAGTACACTGATCATACAGATTTTTTTTATTTAGAATGTAGGAAATGATCCATAGATTTGGTGTTGCCTACTGCATTTATTTCATTATGTTAACTGTACAGATATGAGGTGGAGGGCTGCGAGGTGATCTGGGCAGTGAAGGACAAGGCCATTGGAAATACCTTCTTTGATGCAGGAGCTGCACAGTTCCTTGTTCCCTCTCTGGATGCAGACAAACTGCGGAGAGCGGCTGTATGTAAGAGGGCTCGCTACACCACAGAGGCAGGACCAGGAGCTTCACACAGCTACACTGCAGGTAAGAGTAAACAGTACCTCCGGTACTGAACAAAAAGCCTGAGATCCCACCACTATGTTGTGTGTTTGATACTCATATTTGCCATTGAATTGCCCAATTTGTTTATTTTTTCCAGGTGTAGATAAGAGGGGCCAGGGCTCCACAGAAACAGGCAGTGCCTTAGGGCCAGACTGGCATGAGGGAATCCAACTTAAAGGTGCAGAGGAGGTCTGTGTCTGTTTTGTACATGCCAATTGCACTGATCAGCCGTACACATCGCATTATTAACTCTTCTTAATGTTTCAATATATTTTAACGTATACCCACACTCTTCATCTTTTCCTGTGCCGCTCTGCCCTGTCAAGCTCTCCCACAGAGTATCATTAGAGTACCAATGTGAGGTGGAAAAGATCTATACACACCAAGAGCTGCTAAACTCCCCACAGCAAACACTCTTTTCTGAAAAAGGTGTAATGTCATGTCATTCATAAATCTATATCCATCCTCTTTATGTACATATTGCCACATCCCACTTATTCTTAACTTTCCTACTGAACCATACATACTACCAACTGATTAACTGGCTTTCCTTTCTCATGTTCTCACTTTCATATAGGAACATGGCCTTTTTATGTGCAGCTGACCAATGGGAAGGCGTATGGTTGTGACTTCATTGTCAGCGCCACTGGGGTTTTGCCAAACACTGAACCCTTTCTCCATGGAAACAACGTATGGAATTTAGGAATTATGGCGCCTAGCCTCAAATTAATCTGCGAAGAATTAGTTAGAATGGAATGCTATGAAAGGAATCTTTTAGAATCCCGTAACATTATCAGTTTGTTTTCTTTTAAAAATGACTGGAATAAGAAATGCCTGCTCATCTTGTGGAAAGAAGATGCAGTAGTCTGTGATCCTGCTTGTGTCTGTTCAGTTTGTGCTGGCAGAAGACTATGGGCTGCAAGTGAATGACCATATGATGACATCAGAGACGGATGTGTACGCTGCAGGGGATGTGTGCACTGCCTGCTGGCAACACAGTCCTTTTTGGCAGCAGGTACATCAATGGGTTTAAACAAAAATACAATTCTTGCAGCACACCATGATCATAAACTGTGCACACCTCAACACTGTTGAATGTTATGGATTGCTGTTGGAGCCTTTCAATTTTTATTAAACATAAAGAAAACGGGCTGAGAATTGGGGTTCCCTTGCCGTTATTATGTTTGGCACTGTGGTCTAACACATACAAATGTTCTTTTCTCTTTTATAGATGCGTCTATGGACGCAGGCCCGTCAGATGGGCTGGTATGCGGGCCGCTGCATGGCAGCAGATGTCCTGGCTGAACCTGTAGAACTGGACTTCTGCTTTGAACTCTTCTCCCATATTACCAAGTTCTTCAACTACAAGGTACAGTGAGGTATTTAATACGGTCGAGTAGTTACACTTTGTTTATGTTCTGTTTGTATTTATGTTCTGTTTGTGTATATTATGGAAGTTCTCAGTAATAGAGATGATTTTAATTAAAGTTATATTTATTTCAAAGCAGTTTTTTTCTCAAACAATTAGCTCATCAAAACGGGTATGGTAGGTACCATAAATCTTCCTCTCTTTCTAACCATCCAGGTAGTTCTATTGGGGAAGTTTAATGGCCAAGGGCTGGGTCCAGACCATGAGTTGCTGGTCCGCTGTACAAAAGGTGTAGAGTATGTCAAGGTGGTTCTTAGTGGAGGAAGGATGGTCGGCGCTGTTCTGATTGGGGAGACAGACCTGGAAGAGACTTTTGAGAACCTCATCTTGAACCAGATGGACCTTACACGCTACGGCGAGGAACTACTCAACCCAAACATCGACATAGAGGACTATTTTGACTGATGAAAATGATGTGGCATTTAAGCACGCTGCTCAGAGGAATGTAAAATTCCAGTTTACCAAGCAGAACATATGTTATTGTCGTTATTTGCAAATGATGCACTTAATGGTTTGCCTTAAACTTGCCTTGTTTTTGCACTTTGCAGTGAGGAAAGTAGGACCGCTTGACATTGCTGGCCGAGCTGTAGACCGATGTTTTGTGTAATTTTACGCTGCAATCATGTGAGCACAGATCTTCTTTGTTTCCACTTTGTTCATTGCAACTGCACAATAGTATTCAATAGGAACTCTGAAGCATATTACTGTTTAATCAAAGATAGCCACTCTTTCTGCATAAAGTGTAAACAGATTTGATTTAATGTTTGTCATTATGACTTTACTCCAATTTTAACTCCCAGAATTATAGCTCTTTTTTCTTTTTTTACTGTGATAAATGAACCGTTACACAACTCTTGAATCAGGCATGAACATTAAGACCTAAAGCATTAGCCCTTCTTCAAACAGACATTTGGGCAGGATAAAGAGTGTTTTTATTAGTAACTAATCTGTCATAACAAGAACAACTGTGTGTGAGGTTGGCTGCTAAGCCCCAATTGTACTATTTAGGCATGGACGCTTGGTTAGCTTCACTGCAAGACACTACACTAATCTTGGAATAGTTTGTGCAGTAGGGCTGATTTATTTAAAGCTCACTGTGAGATGAATGTGGGACAATTTAATTTTGAGACCACAGCAATAAAAAAAAACTCAACATGTGTGAGAGACTGGGTTGCCTCAGCTGGATGCAACTTTATCAATCATTGCCATATGGTTTCGGATGCTAGCATAATTAGACAAATGTGTAAATAAATAAATAAATGGTATCACCTTTAGTTGTTATTTTAACAGCCACAATTCATAGGGTATACAATTGCATGGGATTACTGTATATAAGCTGGTTGTATATATAAGCTGGTTGTATAAGGGTGAGTGGACCATCAGACATTCACAACCATGCTGTTTATCTTGGCATGTGAATATTTGTTTTCTTTTGGCCTGCAATACACCTGTTTAAACGTTAGCTTTTTCTCAACAACAGCTCAAAAAATATGCATGTATGAAACACGATGTATAATACAATTTTCAAGGGGTATAAGGCAATGTGGGTTTTATTAAAACATTTGATAAAGTCCAGCAGCAGTACGTAAATAAAGAGGGAATGAATAAAACGAGCAAAAACAAGGAACACAGGCTGGGTAACCACTTCTGGTTAGTACCCCAGGGACAGGAGGCAAACGAGATGCACTAATAATAATAATAGTAAGAGCACCTTTTCAATTAACCCTTGGCACTTTGCAAATAAAATAATGCATTAGTTAGTATAGTAAGAATTAATATGTAGTAGTAAAGAAGTAAAGACCAAAAGAGACAATATAGTCTGAATAATGGGAAGCAGAGGGGATTAAGACATAGTTAATAGGGAAATGGGGTATCTGTCCAGTACAGTTGGAGCGAGTGGGAGAGGGAGTGGGTGTGACGATCAATCGAAGCTATAAAAGGGCCGTAGTCTGTAACGCAAATTCCATACATGATACATACTGTACTTAGAGCAATGAACATACCTTTCATTTTCCTTTTTGCAATTGTCTTGGTCAGTGCGCAAGGTATTTTTCATTATAGTTTCATTATAACACATAACAACATTTGTGGAGAAATGACTTGTCTGTTTCAGATCATCAGTCTAATTGTAAGAATAAGTGTTATTGTTAAAGAAATTTGGTTTATACATGGACTTAACTTTACCTCAATAACTTTACTGTACTTCTCTATGTGTGTTGCAGATTTGCGATGGCAGAACAGCTATGACCAGGCTTTAAACTTTAACTGTATGTCCAAACAATCCATCTCATATGTAGGAAGGTAAAAACCTTCTGCATTTTCTCTTGTTCTGGATATGTACTAAATACTGGTGTTTTGTTTTCCCTTCTAAATGTATACAAACATAAATGAAAAATTATATCTCTAAGCTGTTTTCATATTTTTAATATAATATAAATTAAGTGACCTTGAGTGTCTTGAAAGGCACCCTCAAATAGGCTATAATGTGTTGATTTGTATTATAGCCAGCACGATAACCACCATGAAGACCGATTGTGGGATTTCAAATGCCAGAACACCTTTGAATCCGATCCCGAATGTCACTGGACCTCCTATGTAAATGGCTTTGATGATCCATTCACTTTCGAGTGCCCCACAAATTCTGTAATTTCAGGCATGGCTAGTGAGCATGCAAACAAACATGAGGACAGAAGGTAAGAATGTCTTTATTTGCATTTAATATGAGATTTCATATACATATATTCCGTTTTAAAATGGCACATGTATGAATGTATTTCAAAGATCAATATATCACAAAGTGGTTACTATAGAGTAGGCCTAGCATTGTTTTTAAAGACCCATTTAAAAAAGAAACCCACCATACAAAAGGCTAAACGTGTGAGTTAGCCTAAATAAATCATTTCTATTTAGATGGAAGTTCTATTGCTGCCGTGTGAACAACTACTGCAACCAGCTCTGCCAGTGGACTACCTATGTTAATAACTTTGACGAAGAATTCCATTGGAATATCCCCAACCAACACTACCTGGTCGGGGTTGAAAGCTACCATGACAACAAGCATGAGTGAGTAATGCATTTCTTAAACTTTTTTTGCAGGTGGCTGAATTATAGAATGTCTAGGCATTCCCACAATTTCTAGATCGAAGGTTAATTTCAGAGATATTTTAATAATGTATGTGTGTATTTCATTTCTAGGGATCGTCGTTGGAAATACCAATATTGTATGCGGGCACACTGTTGAGACCCATATAAGACTGCTGAGTGGAGACAACACTTAGCAAAACAAACACAATAATTGCATAATACATTCTACAGTCTAAATTGCTCATTCATTTAAAATAATTGCTTAAACCAGTACATTTTCAGTATTGCTAAACTAGTAATTCAAATGTATTACATGATAAATAAAACTTAAAAATAAATTAAAACAGCATTGATCTTCAATTTCACCTTGCTTCTTCCTTCATAATAATAATAATAATTCATTTTATTTAGTTTTTTTAACATATTGTATCAGAAGGTTAGATAACTTATGAGTTGATTTATTTAGTTTGTTGAGATGACAATATACTGTTAACTGAATTTTCTGCACAGTTCTGTATGTTTATGCCGAGAGAGAGAGAGAGAGAGAGTATGGTAAAAGAGAGAGGGCATGGTACTGTAAGCAGTTCTATAGGTGTAACTTTCCATTTAGGCTTTACACCACTAGATGGGGATGAAACCATACTTTTTTTTGCTATTGTTTTGTGGCTCAGAGCTCATTGTATGTAACTACTGTTACTGTAAGGACTGCCAGTGGACCCCCTTCATTATCAACTAAATGTATATGGCCATAAAGACATCACACGGTAGTTTCCATGTCGGCACTGCCATGTGGATATCAGAAACTTGTATTCTGTTAACACCATTAATTAGTATGTAAAACTATAGTAAAAAGAAAAAATAAGGAAAACTGTGCCTTGACTTCATAGAATTGAAGAATGCTGAAATAAATAATTTCCCAATATGTGGATTTACAAAAGAAATATGAACATTTCAAAAAAAAAAAATTGAAATGTTCATATTTGTTTTGAATTGTGTTTAAACAAGGTGACATTTTGATTCTGACATTTGTGTTTAACTGAACTGATAACACATCTTTGTAGGGGACTTTGACTGTGTATATATTTTGTACAGCTCCTTATTCTGTACAACATGCACCATGCACAATACATCAAGTTGACACTGATTTAATTTCTACGACATCACCAAATATTGTGTTTGCATTTGATAAGGGATTGTTGACAAAAGCTGAATGCAGGGAATAAGTCACTCTTCGTGTGTTAAGCACTTGTAAGCCATTGACGTCAACAACTCATGCATAACACTTTTATATTTAGAAATCTATTTTACATGACGATACATATATATATATATATATATATATATATATATATATATAGTATATATATATTTATTTTTTTACAGTTTTTTGTATAATTGTAATTGCATGCTCTTGTTTGGCATATGTTTGGCATGTGCTTAACAGTAGCACTGGGGAGTTGGAATGTAAGTTCTGCTACAGTGGATGTGTACCTGGAAAGGAAGAACCTTTCTTTGTAATGATGTTAGAGGAGAAGGCTTAATGGTTTTGTCCTGTCACTGAAGAATAATGTATATTTTAGAACATGAACAAATTATAGGGTAGGTCATACTCCATTCATAGATTGAATTGATAAGAACTGTTTGCCATCTTACTAGCCTTTCATTTCCTGGTGCCCGTCTACCTCAACTACACCCTGCCTGACAATGGAGGATACACGCACCATGCAAAATCTACTTCTACTGCTCTGCTTCCTGCCAGGTAGTTAACATAGACAGGCCTCTCCAAAATTAATAATTTTGTTCAAAGATCATTGTGTGTCAAGTTAAGCTATATTATTTTTTGGCCTAATAGGGCTTACTGTACATACATGTATATATTACTTTTATTGTGCTAATATTTGGCGTTAAATGACTATGTTTACACAAAAGGGGTTTAAGTGTCATAAACCATTTTTTGTTGTGTTATTCTGATACACTTCGGGAACAGTTATCACCACAAGAGATGACGGGATTTTCAAAGAAGAAACCGACTTGCCAAGTGAGTGATCCACATTTTCTGCCTCATTCATCTACATACCCAGTGAAGTACAGCCACTTTGTATCTGTATACAAAGATACATTGTATTGATACGTTGTTTCTCCATACGTGTTCAAAGATGATCTCGTTGACATAAGGATGTGAGCATAACAGACAGAAACTTTATTTTTTACCTAATAAAGCCAGTTGTTTACAGACAGGCTCCCAGGACTGATAATTAATGGACCTGACTACGTCACATTGGGAGTGCCATGCAGCTTTGAGTGTTTTGCTATGTGCTCCACTGCATGTAGCTACTCCATGGGTCTGGATGGACAAGCCGCCCAGGGTCAGGGAAACATGTTAGCTTTCACTGTTCGCCAGTGGGTGCAGTCTCTGCACCTTACATGTACTGCCAAGGATGACGACACTGGGCTGGCATCCACTGTAACAAAGACGCTGCCAGTGTTAGGTGGGTGCTCTGTGCTGCTGAACTACACTTGATTTTCTCTTGTTCTTATCTTGATCATTGTAAAGCATGACAGTTTCTTAAAAGTCACATTTGTTGCATATTCTGCATTCATATCCTTGAGTTTACCAATAAGCCTTGTATATTCATTGTGTGTTTATACAGTATACATATTGAAATAATGGCTCTTAATTTCAGAGGGACCTTCCAATGTATCTATCTCAGGCTTGGATCTGATAAACCCTGAGATCAAAAACAGTTACACGTGTCATGCCAGCTGTCATCCCTCCTGCCACTACACCTGGCAGATAGGGAACCATTGGCTCAAAGGACAGGGGAATGAAATAAAAGTTACGCCTAGTGAATTCTCTCGGTCTGAAATACTGACTTGTAAGGCCATCAACAGCATTTCTGGTCTCTATGCCACGGCAACAAGCATCATAGCTGTGACAAGTAGGTGCTTTCACGTACTCTACTAATCAGTGTCCCATTTTTATGAATATTACACATACAGTTGCAGTGCTGTTGTTTTGTGTAAGTTACATTTTAATATTTTTTTTCAGATGGTCCATTCCAGGTCTTTATCGAGGGCCCAGACACTGTGAAAGTCAGGGCAAAGTCTAAGTTCAGATGCTCAGCAGAATGTGTTCCCTCCTGTAAATACATTTGGAATGTTGACGGATACAGTGTGTATGGCTTAGAAATTGAAATAACAATGGAGCGAGATATAAACTCACAGAAGATTACCTGTGAGGCACAGAATACAATCTCAGGAAAATCTTTCATGGCAACAAAAACTGTATATATAGGAGGTAGGTTACAATATTTACAGTCACATGGGCATTACATTATGATTAATGTATTTTCTGGTTTAATTACATGTCTCTTGTTAATAATACTATTTGTTCACATATCAAGGCAACGGCATAGGTATTCAAACTGAACTGGCCACGGTTCTGCTTTTATTTGCTCTCACTGTCTCCATTTTAATACAACTGTAATCCGGGAGGAGCCCTTAGGAACAAAAAGGAACCATTTGCATAAGGAAAGCAGTGAGTTCTGTCTTATTGTACTACCAGCTAATGTACTGTCCATTCTGTTTTTCCAAAGTAAAATGGAGGCGGCAATGTCATTGTTATTTGATGTAAGACCATTGTCTGATAATATTGCAATGTTGCCCTACCTCAGGGTCTACAAATGTGTGTGTCAGTGTACACTATTGTTTTAGCATTACACTAGGTCTAGGCCTGCATAACAAATTATGAACAAGTGCAATTATTACTTGTACACAATGTATCATAACAAATAAAGTTGAATCTGGTACTATCAGGCATCATGATCTGGACAGATAGGGGATGGAATTGTTCAATTTTTAAAGCTATTCTTATGCACAACAACGTAATCTCCCCATGCTGCCTCTTATATCACAGCGTTATCTATATTTACTAACGATGATAAGTGAGTTTTTTTTCAGGCATATATGTGTCTTAGGAGTGCGTGCATTAATGTAATTATGAACAGTTTTGATTACTACATTGACTGATTGATTTACAAATGTACAGAAAGTTCATTGTCAATACACGAAATTCTCTTTTTTGTTTGTCTTTTACAGAACACTTCAGTAGTTGAGGTGACTGGATGTTGCAAAAATCCTGGGTTATTCAATTGCGACACTGTTCAATATTACTTCTGAAAGCAGCTGTCAGAATCTCAATCAATAATCAGTGAAACATTGTTATTGTCTAAATGTCAATAAAAAGGCTCTTCCCACAGGCCTCAGTTCAGTGTCCCCTATTTTTTTTCTAACTCATGTTGGATTGGATTGAATTGGAATACTTAGGACAAGTCTCAGATGTGATATTATTGCATAATATTGAATGGTTATCCATATTCTTAAAAAGAATAATGCTCCACTGATGAGGACACACCCAGTACTTATATCTGTGTTAGTCATTCAATATAGGGAACACACATTAAAGCACCCAATCATTTTGTTGTTAGTTTTTTATTGATAATCAATGACAAGAAAAGGTTAGGCTTCTGAACGATGACCCACTTGAACTTATTTTGTGCACACATTTCATAGAAGTAGCAATTCATGATGTGCCCATTATCCTTGACCTGCAGACTACACTAGAAGTGAGACGAAAACAAGCAAACTCTAAAATGACAAAGAACTGAAATAGCCCTGCAGTATTAAAAGGTCAAACACAATAGAATAACGCCTAACGTGCACACATCTCAAGAACACAATCAGGTTTGCTGATAACCAACATCTCCACCTCCCACTTGAATTATATTGCTGGAAATGTTGTGAAATATGTTTGGTCCGTTTATTCTATTGTCCCAGATAAGATTTGGCCAGCCATTGTGTCCATACGATCAGAACAGGTATAAGAGCAGGTGTTTGCTCTAAAAGGCTGTCTTTACATTGGGATCTCCATATCACCATGGCTCAATGGTCACTCTGTCTGTCCTTGCTGCTCACCTGCCTGCCAGGTAAGAGATACTGTTTTAACACTATTATTGATGTTGAGTTTTAAACATTGAAATAAATATTCTGTGCAGTTATTGTGACTATTCTTCTAAGTTGTTGGTCAACCGCGGGGTAAGTACACTCCTTTTATTTATGATCCTTCGTGTTATAATGAGAAGCCGGAACAACTTTCTGTAGTAAGATAGATGGCTTCTGCGTTTAATGCATATTGATGATGTGTATTGTATGTAATTTAAGTTTTGTTTGTGACCCATAGGAATTTCTGCCAGTGAGAGAGAGCAAGACATGACCTCGGGGGAAACCCTACCATGTAAAATTTACTGTGGCACTAACAACATGTTTTTTTTTAAGAATTGATTTATTTTTATTTATTATTATTTGAATTTATTTAGTTATCCACAGCTTACTATCCCACTCAAAACGATTCTCATTCTTGTTGGTCTGCATTCTGTCAGATGGGCCATCGTCAGTGGTGATCAGTGGAGCAAGCATAGTCACTGTAGGTGTTCCATATGGGTTTGAGTGCACTGCTGATTGTTCCCCTCCATGCAACTTCACCTGGACTTGGTTGAACCAGGTAAAACAAGGACCCAATCTCCGTCTGAAGCTCAGCACCCTGGTCCCACAGCAAGTCCTGACTTGTGAGGCTTTCAATCCAGAGACAGCTGGATCAGGGACTGCGCAAACAATACTACAAGTGACAGGTACTGTTGCTCAAACAATGCTGTCAGTCCTTGAGTGATCAACTCCACTCTCTTAACGGTTCAACTTGCTCTATTTTCAGCCGGGCCATCGAATATCCAGATTACAGGGCCAAGTATGCTGTCCAGTGGAGTTGCGTCTACATTCACTTGCAATGCCTACTGCTACCCTTCCTGTTCCTACACCTGGTTTGTGAGTTCACAGAACCAGATCCCAGTCGTCACATCTGGGAACACAACTATGGTCACAGCTCCCTCATGGGCCAGAAGCATGACCGTAACATGCGAGGCTACAGACACAGTATCGGGCCTCTTCATTTCAACCTCCACAACAACATGGATTGCACGTGAGTGGAATTTACTTGATTTCCTGTGTCAGTGATTCCTGGTTATAAGTTTCATGCGTTGCTAATATTGACAACTCTCAAGTCCCAATTGTCCTTTTTTGACTGAAATACTTGCTATTTCTTGTAATTTTTTCACTTAATGTAACAAAACTACTCTTATAAGTAGTTTATTTTAGTGTAAACTGACTTTGTAGACCACATTAAATAGACAATTAGGTTTAGATGCAGTTTTAATCTTTCAAAAACATATTTTAGAAAATAAATAGATTAATAAAGTTAACAGAGAAATGGCTTATGAAATTAAACATATTGATGCAACAAAAAATTAAAATCAATGTGGATTGTACAATTACTTGCTAAGAGACCAAACTATATATTCTTTCCTCTACCCAGAGGGGCCTGGGGATGTTTACATCAGCGGACCAAGTACAGTGACTGCAGGACAACAATACCAGTTTGTGTGTAATTTGGGTATTAGTTGCACTCCGAATTGTGACTTTACCTGGATCTACCTTGGACAAAGACTCAGTGGTGACCAGGTCACACTGCCTATCCTCCACCACGGAGATATACCTCAAGTTATCAACAGGCTGGAGATCACTGTTGATGGAAACACCAAAACAGAGACCTTAACATGTGAGGTCCAGAACACAGTTTCAGGTCTCATTGCTTCTGACACAGATACTTTGACTGTCATTGGTAAGTCCATCATATCAAAGAGTTTTTAGGACATCATAATTTGCACTTGTTTTGTTTGAGTGCTCATCACCCTGCTATTCTTCCCCTAGACCCCATGTCTGTGAGTCCTGTTACCACGGCCCCACCTATATCAGGCCTACCATTCTCTCTGCAGTGTTTGGGCTCACAGAACCCAGCCTCCATTGTGTGGTTGAAAAATGGTCTTCCCATCCCCGAGTCTGAGCAAATTAATCTCTCTCCCGAAAACATCACTCTGTCCTTTGATCCCCTCCTGCCATCTGATGATGGCATTTACCAATGTGTAGTTGATCAAGGAGGATTGATCAACTCCACTGGGTATCAAATGAAAGTTAATTGTGAGTTGAGTTGTGCTAAAATTATTTCTAAATACACCGATTGTTGTGTGTTATAGATAGTCAATGTTTTAGTTGAAAATTGTTTTCCATAGTGTTTAAATAAAATAATACAATGAAATGGATTCATTTTCCCTTCCAGTTGGGCCCCTGAATGTTGTTATCAGTCAGCCAAACAAAGGTCCAGTAGGTAAGGAGATAAATGTCCTGCCTGGGTCTAGCACCCTTATGAACTGCTCAGCCGAATGCTACCCGCAATGCTCCTATACCTGGACCTACAATTCTAAGATAGTTGCATTCAACACTCCCTTCCTCTTCAAACCTGAGACACCCCCATACCAAGGGCCCCTAACATGCAGAGCCTACAACCCAGTGACCAAAGACAACAGCAGTGCTGAAACCACCGTTGTACTACTCGGTAGGAAGTTTTGATTAGTTTTCTCATGTTCATGCCAATTATTAAAATGTAGTCTTATACAACAGGAATCATTATTGTATTGCATAATTTAATAGTACTTGGCAGTTGGAAGTCATTTGTATATACATTTCAGATGGACCATCAAATGTCCAAATCTCAGGCCCAGATGCCCTGGAGGTGGGGGTCAAGGCAAGCTTCAAGTGTACAGCCCTCTGCTCCCCCTCCTGTAGCTACACTTGGAATGTATATGGCCGAGAAATGACTGGAAATGTGATCGACATAACTGTCAGCCGCTATGTGGCAACTGAGTCTTTAAGCTGTGAGGCTCACAACACAGTCACAGGGAACACAGCAACAGTCAATGAGACCCTGAGAGTTACAGGTGGGCTCCAGCATTTCAGGATGTCTGCTTGTAGGTAGCAAGCATGATAGTTGTGGCATCCTTTAATTACAAAAATATTTTTCTTTCTGTAGATCCTAATTGGTGTGGCTGCTGAGAGCATTGGGACAAACTGGAGGAACAGTGCAATCTTCAATTTTTTAATTTTTCCCCTGCTATGTACGCAACAGTATACGACATTCTTTGGTAGTGCTTTTATTATGTTTCACTGCATTTTTTTTATCCTAAATGAAATTATAGGGACTAGGGTTAAACACATTTGTAATTTTGATAACAAAGTAGCACATCAAGTAAAACAAACTTTATGTTGCCTTATTTTCCATCTCATTTATTTTGTCTTCATGTTCAACAATGTTGGCTATGTGCTTCCTGTCAAGTCTAGCAGTAAACCCCCATTGACATGCATTCCCAGTAATCATTAAATATGGGCCAATGTTTTATGTTCTATCTACTCAAGTAATGCTTTTCTTATGCATGGTAGACATTAGATAGCCATTCTTTTAATTTTGCTTTTGAAACAAATTATAAGCCATTTGTACCATCAATGAGAATTATTTCAAATCAACAAATCAACTTAACAAAAAAAAGAACAAAAAAAACTTGCTTTAACATATTTTCAAATGCAAAACATAAGAACATGTTTATAAAACATTCAATAACACAACAAAACAAAAATAGTTGCCATCAGCACAGATCAGTTGAAGTACAGCATGCTGTTTTTTTTCCATGCACACTATGGTTCAAGGCCAGCATGTATTTTTAGTTCAGACATGTCACAGGATCTACATGTTAACAGGTTCCTGTAAAAGGTTCAGGTTAGAAGTTCATGATTTTTACAATCCTTAATTTTTTTTTATTTCTCAGGATATTTTTGGAGAGGTAGGTTATGGAAAATGTGCCAATCTATTTTACATTTAAATTGCCCATATCTTGTTTGAAATCACTTGTTCTGCTTTCTCCCTCTACAATTTGGTGTTAAGCATATTAACTGATCAGATGGAATGGAGCTGCCGGATATTAGTAAATAAGATAGGAGTATAAAAATCTTGAACTTCCCTGTCAAACATGGCGTGTGTTATCCAATAAGGAGTCAACCACATTGCCCAAAAAAGTACTCCTTAAATTTTAACCCCAGAAATACAATATGTGGCTTTACATTTCACATGTGGTAACCTACCAATATGGCAGATCAAATTACTTGGTGTTTTTGTAATATACTAGACAATGTCTTGAACAACATATACTTTTGATTTTAACTGGCAGGAGTCTGTTTATCTTCCAGTAGTAATGTCACCATTTATTTCCTTGGTATGACTCCATGAAGTCTTCGATGTCAAACCCCATACTTCTGTTGTAAAGCTCCTAGATGAATGCCACTTTGGTGAAGAACGTCAAACAGTTCTTGCAAAACTGAAAGAAAATAATAAAACCTTATCAGTGTGGTTACATTTTAATGAAGACATTATAGTGGTGGGAGAATACATGTTTGGGGAGTACAATTACACACATGTTTTAGGTAAATTATGTTGCATCAAGACTATTAGGGCACCTTTTTTCTCCGGGGTGGACAAAAACATGACAGCCATGTCAAATCGTCTCACAGTTGCCAGGTTTTTTAGGATCTCGAGAATGAGTGACGGCTCTTCATTTCTGCAGAACCAATAATATAACTGGTATAATTAAAAAAGCTCAGATTTCAAGCATTTCAATCTTATTAAAAGGTGCCATGGTCACAAAGATTTTACCCACCAGTGATCAATAATTCACATTGTTTTCACAAAATACTTACTTGACAAAGAAATCTTGTAGGGTCTTCAAAATTTGATTGAGAATGTTTGGTTCAAGGGAGCTCTGAAATATCTTTGCATAACCCTCTGGTTTGATTTGCTAGAAAAACAAGCAGAGATCAATATAAAGTTACTGAAATCAGTAGGCCTCTATTTACAAACAGTAAAAACTCCTCTCAGGTGTTCTCATAATTTCTTCGGTCAGGGCGCTTTTGATAAATATAACTGCCCACAAACATTAGTGTTACTAATGTTAATGCATTACTGGCAATTGTAATCATCTAGCATTAGTTATTTTGTTATTTTATATAACATACATTTTTTTTAAGTTAAATACAGTTGACAATTTCAATTCAAGTGTATATTGAAATGAAATAACACCCACCCTCAGGTACTTATAGATTACTTCAGGATCATTTCCAATCTTTCTGAGGTCAGCTTCTAATTGGAAGCTGTTGGTTGGCGAAGCAGGTATGATGCCCGACCCTGTTGAGGGTGTAGTGTGTGTCAATGTGGGACCGCTGAGGTGTTCCTTCCTTGGCTTTTCTTTCTGCTTACTCACATAATCCCTATCAGGGGCCCTGGAACCCAAAGAAAATATAGGCATTCTGAAGAAATAAACAGACAGACTCTTTATAAGGCTGGATCTTTTCTACAAAAAAGTTACTTACTTGACAGGTGACTGGGCAGAAACGTCAGAAATATCCTCAAATTTTAGGACTTTGGCGCTTGGCGACGTAGAATCTATGGAAACCTCTCCTTTGCCCTCATTTAAAACATCTTGGATGGAAGAGGTCTGCCTGGAAATGTCTGATGAGTCTGTGGCTGAAAGTTTCTCTGGAATCTGGATCCTCCCACCCACCTCTTCAATCTCCACTCTCTTCAGAGGTTTCTATGAAATCACATACACGATTTGGTTTATCTCAAGCTATGTTTTAAAAATGGCTATGGTAGTATTAAATCAAAAATGATAGACCTACAGTGGACTGCAGATGAGATGGTTTGCTTATTGGGAGGACAGTTCTCCTCTGTGCGTGGTCTTCTGTTGCTAGCAGACCACTGGTTCCCATGTCCTATACAAAAGGAGGTTTCATGTGAGAACTAAAACTAGCATTACCAACACATTCAGGTTGGGTTAGTTCTTAATCAGAATTGAAATTGAACCATACAAATACTTAAATCATACAATTTGAATGTTCTTCAACTCATTCAAAGCCTGCTTGTTTCCTGGTTCTAGTTTCAGCAACTCCTCAAAATCTACAAGTGAAAATATGAATGTTTTTTAGGCAGTTATATCACAGAAAAGTATTTGTTCTCTAGCTGCAACCTTAGTTGCTCTCTAACTGCAACCTTACACAACCCCAATATACCTTCTTTAGCCTGGGTAAGCAGGCCCAAGGCAGCTCTGGCTGATCCTCTGCGTGCAATGGCCTTGCAGTACGTTTTGTCTAAGAGTATAGCTTTACTGCAGTCCTCCTCTGCTTCTTTATACCTTGATAAGAATACAGCAACAAAGTTAAGACTGTTTCATCCTCCAACTATTGTCTATTCAAAATGTTCTCATTCAAAATTGCCCAGAATCCTCTGTGACTTACTTCTGTAGTTTCAGGTAAGCCATTGCCCTGTTAGCAGGTAAAAGAACATTTGTACTGTCTGCTTCCATCCCTTTTGTGTAACATTCCACAGCTGCCTCGTACTTCCCCTCTTTGAAATACGCATTTCCCTGAGAAAAAAAAACAACAAAAAAACAATGCCAGAACCATTACTGTCCCATAAAAAGTAAACAACGGTTGGAACATATTATTTAATATATTTCAAAGCTGTACAAAAGGTCAGGGTAACTGCATTTGTAACATACTCTGTCTTTCTGTACCACTGCTTCCTGTCTTCTCTGTTGCTCCTCCACGTGTTTCTGTTGCTTTGGGTCAACACCGGGGGACTCCAGTTTTTCTGGCTCTTCACTTTCGACATTACCATGCTGACTACCTATGGCCTATAGACCCAGAACAAAATCAAAAGAGTGGAATAAGAGCAGATTGATGAGATAGGAAAAGGATTAGAGAAGTGATCACAGACTCACCTCTTTTATTTTCTGCACTTCGTTCTCTGCCTCTAGATTCCCTGGATCAAGCTTCAGAACAGTTTCATAATCTAGTCAAGGAGGAACAAAAGCAGATATTATTTTGACTAAGGGACGCAAATAATTAAATGCCTAAAAAAAGGATGGTAAACCCCGTCTGAGTTTATGCAACCATGACAGTTTAAGATTGATCCATTACTGTATGTAATTGGCTGCAGTTTGAAATTGTATAGGTGCCATAACCTCCAAGGATGAAAGTTTTGAGTTTCACAATTCAACGATTGTCAATGATTTTCACATATATAAAAATCTGCTTGTTAATGTTGGGAAGTATTGTCTAGAATTGTTTAATGTGAAGAGATCCTTCAGTGTAAAAATATGAAAAATGCATACCTTCTAAGGCAGAAGTAACATGTTTCAGAGCCAAACGAGATGCACCTCTTCGTGCAAATGCTTTGAAATAGTTACTGTCCAACGCAATTGCCAAGTTGCAGTCCGACTCAGCAACAGCATACCTTCAAGCAAGACACATATCAACAATGTCAAATACAATCCCTTAGATTGAATAGATTATATTAATTAAAATGAGATAATTGAGTAAATTTAAATAGACCTTGTGCTCACTTTTTTAGTTTGTAGAAGCAGGCAGCTCTGTTTGTGGGCAGAATTGGGTTGTAAGGGTCAGCAGCCATTCCTTTGGCATAACATTCAATAGCATCATCATATTTTCCTTCTTTGAACAATGTGTTACCCTAGAACAAAAGTTTGGAATGTAAGAAAGGCAATACAACACATAACTTTGAAGACACCACTCCAAATATTACTAAAGGTAAAACACCTTTTCCTTCTCAGCTAGAGCAGTATCCTTATCGACATGCGCATTTGCCTCTTCTGAATCCGAGTCATTTGAGTCCCCTGGGCTGTCTTCTTTATCCATGGATGCCAACACCTTGTCCTATCATCAGTAAAATAACTAAGTGCTTTTGTTCTTACTTAATCAAATTGATCTACCATGGTTTAAATAAGAAGCATACCACATTGAATTTATCCCACGCCCTGTAGTCATAAGCTTTTATCCTTGGCTCTTGCTTTAGTTCTTTCTTTACATCACAGCTTTTTGGTTTTGTTTTCCCCCTCTTCTTCTTTTTGTAATCTTTGTTTCGCACGGGTGGGATGGTTGTCTAAATTAAAGAGATTAAATGTTGCTATTGCTTGAATAACTTTTGAAATTTCAGATTACAAATATTTTTAGATATAGTGATACTTAGGGTTATCTACACATACTTTATGATCTCCAGAAGCCCCTGTTCTTAGGGTTTCATCTTTCTTTTTTATGTCAGACTCCCAGCTATCAAGCTCCCTCATAAAGTTTTGCAGGTCCTCTGCATTCTGTCGCATTTGAAGTTGCAGCTCAATTGCTTTGTTTCCACCAGACATAATTTCCTAAGAAAAAACAAATCGTCGGCATTTGAACATTTAGACGGGTAAATTGGCAAGCTAATACTATTGCTGAAATTATATTCTCATTATAATGCTATATGCTTATTCGTATACGTCAGTCTGAACTTTATGTGAGCTAATGTTAGCTAAAAAAAATAACACTGCCACACTGATCATGTTATTTAGCAACTATCAATATATTGCTGACTGTTACGTTAGTTCGCTACCTGTTATTTGCGTATTTTTTCAATTTCTGGAACATCCAAACGGCACTCAACGTTGTAGCTATCTATTTACAACAACAATATGCAATATCGCGCTTTCTGTTTGGGTCCAGCGCCATGACAGCAACGTTTAGTTTGGAGACTGCCCTGGCAATGCACGTGCACTGCCATAGGATGGACGCGCTTACGTTGACGTCGATAACAAAAAGAATACATTAATAAAAATAAATATTTTTAAAGAAGCCAAATCTAGTAGCTAAATGTACGTTAGTACGTTAGTACGTACACTTGACTCAAATTATGTTAGCTATTGTCTTTAATTACTGTTCCACTTTGAACCTTTGACTTACCACGTGGTCTGAAAAACAGTGATGACCTACGTCTGGTTTAATGTTAGCATGTCATGAGACATAGTAGTACAGTACTACTAGTCTCTGATGTACATTTGTCAAATTTATAAAGTGTTTACATGCAATGGATCAAAGTGAACAACACGAAGATGACTATGGATATAACTTATTCCCTGATAGAAATGAAGCAAAGTATAAAAAAGGATCTATTGCAGAAAGCCTGTTCTCTTTCAATCACAAGTGTCAGGTCATGCTACAATTCGCAATGGAAACTAGTAAGGAACGAAGTTAACTAATAATACTAAATTACTGAGATAATAAATGTTAGTTTGCTAGACCTTATTTTCACAACACAACGTTTGTTTGTTTTTCACAGAGTTGGTTAATTCTTCACATTCAGTTTTGTGGTAGCTAGCTAATCATGCTATAACCTATGCACTGATACTTCACCTGGATTGTTCTTCCTCGAATTTACGAGATTCGATGTCTTCTTTTAGGTCCTTATGCCAAGCTACTCCTTGGAGCTATGAAGAGTTCAGGATGGTAAGTATCCTATACTAATAATTGTATCTTATTATCATCATCTTATGCAGATATGTGTCAACAGTCGGTATGTTTATCTATAGGCTGCACTGTGTCAATGAATTTGATCTTACATATTTGTTGTGTTTAACTAAAAAAAAATGTGGTCATTAAGACTGCTACATAAGCTCTCATTGCAAAAAAAAAAAAAAAAATCTAATTATACAGTAGCAATTCAAACACTAGATTATAGTCATTAATTTGTTATTGTGAAAGTATGACAACAGTTTCTTTCTCTCTTCAGTTCAGTAAATAAAGACAGACATTTTTCATGTGAAGATTGCGATGGCACAGTCAGTGGTGGCTTTGATGCAACATCATCTCAAGTGAGGATTCTGTACAACAATCCTGACAAGTTCAAGGAGCTTTACAACACTAGCTTCATATGACTGTTGAATACATAGATTACTTTATGTGACCGTTGAATACATACATTACTGCAGGGCTCCAGACTCAATGTCACCAACAATCTGTCCACTGCCACTACGCAAAATGATTGGTGGCAGTGTTACCACTTGGTTTTATTATTTTTTTTATTATAATTATTGTAACAATTTGTCACAGCACGTGGATCAGTGGTTAGCACTGTTGCCTCACAGCAAGAGGGTCATTGGTTCAAACCCCTGCTGACCCATGGGCCTTGCTGTGTGGAGTTTGCATGTTCTCCTCGTGTTTGTGTGGGATTCCACTGGGTGCTCCAGTTTACTCCCACTATCAAAACCATGTCAGGGTTAATACTGCTATCAGTGTCTTGTCCAAATAAACTTAGTGGCAGCCCTGCCACCAGTGTAAAAAGTTAGTCTGGAGCCCTGTACTTTAAGATAAAATGGCCTAAATAGAGTTGCATGGGACACAGCTTAGGTGAAGATGAAACATTTGGAACACCTGACTTTACAGTATAAATATATTTTATTGTCATGTAGTGCAAGTATGCATTCTACTATGTAGTTTGGTTACCTGACACTGATGTTTTATATTCCAGATTGTTTTGTGTCAAAATAATATTCATCAGCAGCCCCACATGAACAGAGTAGTTTCACATGAACTCATTCATGCCTTTGATCACTGTCGGGCACACGTTGATTGGTTCAACAACTTCAAGCATTTAGCATGCTCAGAGGTAAGAAACTGTCCGGCATTAACGTTTCTGATCTTCTCTGTCCTTGAGTTCAAGCGTAAACAGAAAAGCCTAAACCTGAAACCAGTCCTCCTGTTTTGCATGGTGTAGCTGTTCAACACATAAACCGTATAACTAATGGAAGTGTTAACTGTAACAACTAAAATGTACAAATATGTAAAATAAAATTAGTATAAGAAAATTTTACTTGAAAATTTTAAAAGAAAACAGACCAGGTAAACTTGTATTGATTAATTTGATCTAAAAAAGTTGCATAGCCCACCTACAGGAATTTGCCAAAATCCTTTACTAGTGTAAGTGTACCATTTAGGAGGTTCACATCACATTTTATCTGTTTGACGAGTGTGTAATAAAGGTGTACATGGTTGTAATATTTTGGTGTTAAGTTTGAAGGGGGCATGCCAGGGACTCTACTATTGCTATGCAATATAGAAGCCATTTATCATTTTTGTCTCTCTTGTTTTTTCAGATTCGAGCAGCCAATCTAAGTGGGGACTGCTCTTTCACTAATGAGGTATCACGATTCAACTTTGGACTCAAAGAACATCATCAGGTAAATAAACAGAACCATGTTCTACATTTTAATGTGCACAATTTTGTGGCCCTAAATATATTGATTGCAAATGTAACCAACCATATTTTTTCTTACCTTACAGGCTTGTGTTCGGGGACGTGCCTTGCGCTCCATTTTGGCTGTGAGAAAGATCAGCAGGGAGGAGGCAGAGAAGGTGATAGATGAAGTCTTTGACACCTGCTTCAACGACCATGCGCCTTTCGGCCGAATTCCACATGGCAAGAAAGATGCCAAGTTTGCTTACAGAGATTATGAAAACAGAGATCGATATTATGCTAACTTGTAACATTACGTTATTAAACAACCTGTACTGTATGTAATTTCCGTGGGTGCTTTGGTAATCTTGATATAAAATGTATGAATTACCATGTTGTGTATCACACTACAATTTGCTGTGTGTACAAAATATTTGAAATTTACATTACTTTTTTAAGGAAATGTTCTGAAAATGCTTTTTCTCATATTGGCACATTTGATAAACCCAGAGGAGTTGTATTACCTTTTGAAGTAAATTATATAAATATGGTATGTGTATAATTCATGCCCTCCTAGTTGTTTTTTCTTTTGTTTGATGGTTGAAACTTAAAATCAAATTTAAATCAAATAAAAATAAGATAACATTTGGTCAAAAATAAATATAGTGCGTGGAGATCACTTTTAAATGAGGGACTATCTACCCTCTGAGGTTTGCCATGTGGACCTAAAATAACTGAACATAAGTTATTTGTATATAAACTTAATGAAAAAGTATGGTTAACTTGTGTTGAAATTAAAGTCTGATAATCCAACGTTTTTATGTTGAGTTACATTATTGTTCCTAGTCTTGAATCTTGAAATATATGAAAGCATTAATTAACATACTGATTTTATGTCTTTGGGTTTCAATGATGTTAAACACACTGTAGTATAGGGTATACTTAACATCGGAGATAATATCTATTTAATGTGGCTCATGATATTTCGAGCCACGAGTGCTGTGTAATTGCAACTGTAAGACTGACTCGTTTAGTTTTGCAATATGACTTAAGAATGACTTTTCAAAGTAAGTTCTGTAAACATCAGTATTATTTTTGGAAATGTATCCATCTAGATTGTAGTCACCTCTACATTTTGTAAACTTAAATTCTGGAAAGTCACATGACATTATTTTGGACATTAGCATTCTAAGAACCTGTTATCCGGCTTCCACTGTAAGAGGATTAACTAAGGATGTTATGTGAGAATATTTCCTTATAATCCTCCTAAATATTGTTTTGTAAAATATGGTAGCTTTTTTACTATCATAAAAAGGGCAGACATCAACCTCTGCATTCCAATTAAAATTAGTGCTTGCTGCTTTGGGGTGTTAGAAGGAATTTCTGTCTTATGTACACTTTTAACAGACAAAACTAAAGCAAGACTCTTACATGGGATCAAACAAGTAACACGCCAAGTAGATAGAATAGCATGGCAAAAGAAGATTACATTATTTCTAAAAGCTTACAGAACATTTCATAAACAGGATTAGTGTTTGGTAAATGCATAATAAAAGAACAACAGTTGTGGAGGATATTGAGAGTACAGAAATGCCACACACAATTGTCTATTCACAATAGAGTGTAAAATAGTAGTGTTCACAATTTGTTTATTGTTTATTTTGGTAATGACAAAAATAAAATATTATTGCTATGCATTATAAACCAAACAATGTGTTTGTTTTGCTTTGTGCATTTTTTTTCTCATATTTTTCATATTATGATAAAATGGAAATGGCTAATAAGTCCTTTCTAATCTTGAGGGCTAGAGTCAGTGATGGAAATAAAAATAATTTATCTGAAAAAAAAAGAAAATACTCATGTGGAAATTGAATTAAATAAAGTGCTACATTTTGGTGTACAAAAATAATGATTAGATTTGCACTACCAAACACTGTACACAAATACACTATGCTGCAAATACAGACAACACAACACATTACAGAAATGCTCTGCAAATCCAGACAACACAATGGAGATCCTTTGTTTTTGTGTTACCCTTGTCACTCTTAGGTGTCCTCTGGAAACATTTCCCTTGTGTTGCCTGTATTTGCAGAGCATTTCTGTAATGTGTTGTGTTGTCTGTATTTGCAGCACGTTTCTGTCAGGTGTTGTGTTTTTGTATTTGCAGCGCGTCTTCTAAATGCTGCGCATGTGTTGTCAGATTTATGTCGATGTTTTTAATTTGCTTGTGTTTGGTCTATTTGCATGTGTTTTCTGAAGTTGCAGTGCGTTGGCCTCTCAGGGCCACCTTAATATTCCCTAATCTGTGTTAAATGCTGGGTTTGGGGTTATTGGTTTGACTGGATTATTGTGTCTATGGGGACAGTGTGGGAAGAGTTTGGAGAGTATGGGAGCCTTGGAATACCTTCGAATGAAGTGTATTATAGGGGTTTCATTCTGTTTGGTAACTGTATTATTAGATGTCACACAGATTTTAAGGACTTTGTTTTTTTTCATGGTGTTGGAGCTACAGTGGTCGAACCAATTAAGGAGGTATTCTAAAGCACTGTACCATGCATTAAATAGCTATGTAGTACCATCACTATGCTTAAGATGGCAGTCTTGATATACCAAACTTCAGTTTATTTTTGGACTGAGCAAACTTCATCATAGTTCCTTGAAGGGAAATTATGGCACAACTTTATTGATACATGTAATTGAATCAATTTCAAGGAGTCCTGGTCCAGGTATGAGCTGGGCCTTTATAGGCCAAGATGTAGCATTACAATTAAGTTACCACTGAGAGGAACAGCTTCTTTCACTATTCCATTAATTTAAATAGGCGGCACCCACTGAGATCTAATTAGAATGTTCCGGCATTATTGAAGTCCTCAGACTTTGCTAATCTACTCTAGGACAACACATTAACACAGTAATCCAAGGAGGATACTAATGAACTCATTTGATTAATTAGAATCCCTCCAATTTCAGTTGAAAAGTTAAGGCAATGGGGAGAATGGGTATCTACTTATCTTTGTCAAAAGTTTTAGGACATCATTTCAAGGGTTTAGTAAACCACCCAAATCCAGATATTAAGGAAAGGATTTTCACACGCACATTCTGTTGAAAATAGTCCCCTGCATTTCTTTGTTGCACACTAATGTCATCAATAATAAATGCTCTTCACATATAAAAATCCCTATTGCAATGTACAAAACCTATAAAGTGAATTAACCAAGGCTGCCAGTTTAGGTTTAAGAACTATATTGATTACATTGGATCAATCTTAAGCTTATGGAACATCTTAATGAGATTGGAAAACTAATGAGAATGAACCAAAACAAAAAATATTGTTGCATATAACAGGAAAGAAAAGGAAAGAGTGTTTTTTGTCATCGTTTCCAAAGTCGTTCAACCGAATCTCATCTACGACACTGGGGACATCAAAAGGTACCTATTAAACTCAGGGGCTTGGTGAATGGTTATATTTAGTTCAATGAAGACAGAAGTGCATCTCTAAAGACGACTTACTGGATGCTCTGGCATCCTTGTGCAAAATCCTGTAATGGAATTGTAAAAGACGGGCTTAAGTTAAGAAAATAAATATTTATTCCTGCAGACACATTATTACTTCATACAAAAAACAGCCACACGAACACTTTGTAACTGGCATGGCAGTTAAGGGGATTACAGTAACAATTTAAGAAGTGCTATTAACACAACATCTGCTAATAGTTTACAGAAAATAAGATGATTAAATGGTTTATACCAATGGCATGAAATGTACACATAGCACTAGAATTCACAGCACAGTTCCACTTTTAGACGCTGGGTCTTCATGGTGGAAAATCCTTTAATTATAGAACTACATAGAATATAATCAATTATTGTATCAATTGTCATTGTTGTCTTCTTTGTGTGTATTCCTAATCCAATGTAACAAGCTTTTCAGATGCTAAAATTAATGTAAAGCAAGTACATATTAACAAATGTTTTGCATTCAATAACAAACACGAACACAGCACAAACACACACCTCTGGAATTAACAAGAAAAGAAAATAGACTGTTAGACTGTTATGCCTGAAGCCCTCCTTACTTTGGTAGCATACTTTTGGATTAATCATGATGTAATAATATGCACAGGTTCTCTTGGAACAACAGGTTATGTGCCAAAAATATGACACAGCATTTCATTGTGCGCTTAACGACATAGATAAAAAATGTTTGCATTCATGGCAAAATTATGACCAATTCTTTAGCAGTAATTAATGTTTGCTGGCATTTAAATCTTCATTTTGCTAATGATATGCATGGTATTAATTAAGTGATTAGCATAACATCCAGTGGACAATCTCCTAGGGGGAAGAGCAAGGCTGTTTTTCCTCTATCATGCAAGCCATGTCCTCATTAATAAATCCTTAAAGCTCATCCTGTAACCTTGGAAAACTTTCCTTCCCACATTAAAAGTTTTTGTCATTTATAACTCATTAATTTACTGTTCCCTTTTGATACATATCAAAGAAGATGAAATATACAATATACCTACCATAAATGAAAACAAACATTAATACACATAATCTGTAAAAAACCTCAAGTGGACATGTGCCCCTGACATACAGTGCACAGCTTCAGTGCAGTTGCAATCATCTGATGTTAAGGGTGCTGCATTGAATGGATGAGCCAAATCATAATGCAAGCTTTAGGAATAGTTCAAGACATCCCTTTGTTTCTCGGAAACAAAAGGTGCATGCAACAAGAAAACAAACGGGGTGTAACTTTTACAGTTCAGAAAGCTCCACTGATGTTTATGAGATTAATACTGAGAAGACATGTTAGGAGGAAACCAATTAATGGGAAATGAATAGTTTTATATCATATATTCATTAATTAATCCACAAGTTTTCACTTGGTGTTTCTTTTGACACGAAGAGATGAGGATGTCCCAAGGGCGTTGGAATAAAAGTTAATTTTAACAATATGAAATTTATTACCATTATAAATACAAAGACTTTGGTCATGAGCAACGTTATAAATAGATGTGATCAATGTCAGCTATTTGAAATGTTTCTTTGTCATTTTAAACTCCAAGGACACTTGAGAATCACCTCATTTTCATATTAGCCCTATTTGCACGACATTGGGCAGGCTCCATTGTGCTGTAAAAGGCCCATGCAGGGAATTCTAACTCATTGAAGGGAGAAGAGGGAGCTTGCCTGGAGGAGGTGCAGATTTCTCTGGTGAACCAATTTATAGTGACCTCAAGTTGTCCCCTGCACTGCCATTCCTGATAACTGTTTCCTCAATCTCGGGCTTTGTCACGGCCCTGTGGATATTGTCCTGCAGCTAGGCCGAGGAGGTGAACCTGAATATCTCCGATCATTGGGGATTTCCCTGGATTCACCGAACCAGCAAATCTGATAAGAGAACCAAATAGATGTATTTTCTTGAATTTTACCCCACAGAGTCTGACAACGAGTGGTTTGGGTATACCAACCTCAAAATTTGAATAACTTTACTCTGGCAAAAATGTGTACTTAAAAACTACGTCTTTAAACTTTACCTTTGTGTCAAATCCAATCAACCACATATTGTTTGATATGAATGTCAGAGCATGCTTTCTAATCCATTTCATCAGTACCTCATCAAGACTGCAGTCTACTCTTTTTAAACAAGCATGACTAATTGCCATTTGCATGATAGTTAACCTGCACTGGCCTTAACTCAGCAGGGAGTTCATTATCTAGGAGGGTGCTCCCCAGCAGGGCTTCTCTGACCAACTCCCTGACCTCCACACATCAACACCACATCCCATCCTCATTAGGCGCTGTGAGGCAAGGCATAGCCAGGCCCCAGCCAGTGTTAGAATACACCTACCACTATTGATCAGTCTTTGTTTTAAATGTTTTTATACCATAAGGCAGTGAGTAATTAAAAATGAAACGCTGCACGAGCAACCACTCTATGTGTGAGTCAATGAATGCAACCTAATTATTTCATAAAGATTGGAGCAATTATGTGTGCTCTTTGACAGTGTGGTTCAGGGCAAGCAAACAAAGATGCAAACAGCAAACAAGTTTACATAAACAAGTAACTTACAAAATAGGAGCACACAAAGTAAACTAAGGGATACTGCGACACAATGTTAGGTACATTTTCAAAAAGCTGCCTTTCCCATCCTGCCTTCTGAAAGGAGAAAATGGTAATATGTTTAGTTAATCATTTGATCATGATTTTGATCTGCAGGTAGTATACCAGCACAGTTCAATATTTTATATCACTGTGTTTCATGATTAAGGACAGCTCAACATGTTTTCTCACTTATACTCAGGCCTCGCCTCTTTTCATCTACTTCCCTTCCATTCTCGTGATTCCCTTCACCCTTCAAAACCCCCCAAAAATTTCTTGAAAACCACTTCTGATGGAAAATGCAGATGTTTGCAACTTTGTTCTCAGCGAGAGCATGGAAATGGTTTCTGGGTTTCTTTCCGTCATACAAGCATGCAGTACAAGAGCTCTAACAGAAGGGGATAACAGGGCAATAACCTAACACAAGGCCACAAAGCTGTGGCTTTAAAATTGTCAATCATTGAGTCACTGCCCAAAAACATGCCTTTCACACACGAAAGCACTGTATCACTGAACAATGTTTTGGTCAAAAATAATGAAAGCATGCTTTACTGGATTTCTTAAAATATTTGAAATTGTCTATCACACTTTAAAACCAATCATAAAATACCATACGGACATATTCATTTTGCTCCTTTTTCTTGCCGTCTTTCCTTCTCAGACTCACAATGAAAACTGCAGTATATGAACAAGACTACTGACCCCTTTAAATGACCATGAGTCAAACTACCCATGAGACTTCAAGGCATTTGGTTCTATGCATCATGTGTATGCGCTAGACATGTGTTACCACCTCATCCAAGACAATAACTGGGAATAATCTGGACGGTTTAAAAGACTTGATGCACTGAATTTTCTGACATGAATGTCACTAGTTGGTTTTCTTTCTTTCTAAACTAACATCCTTCTTTTCAATACCAGATGGTCCTTAGTTGGACTCTTCAAAGTCCTCGCAGACGGACGTACATCAAAAGGCAAATTCCACGGCTTGCAAAGTGTTGTAATTACCAGAGTACAGGAGCACATATGTGGGCCATATTGCATCAATCAAATAAAAGCATCTGATTTTAATCTGTTTGCCATGGTTACAGTGATCATTTTGACACCCACAGTGGTACTTCCAAGTACTTCCAACCAATCTTCTAAGAGCAGAAAGAGAGAAAGAGAGACAGAGAGAAACAGAGAAAGAGAGACAGAAAAAGAAAGCAGTAGAGAAATCTTGGACTGGTTGTGTTCTGTGGATAGTAATAGCAAGTGTAAACAATATCATCATATTAGAATGTCTACAATTCGGTCAAAACCTCCACTCCATTCATTTTATTTTCTAATTCTACTTCCCTTTTATGTTTGCAAAAATGACCTTGAACACATGAATTCATCTTGTTATTCATGACCACAATAACAAGAGCCCGTTACTATTGGTGTCAGATTTGGCTTTTGCTGAATGACTTTGCATTGTCAGATGTGGCTTCATCAAAGAAAATGTTATAACAGGATTCCTATTGTTTTCATACCATTAATGGTATCCTACTATTTTACAGCCACACAGTGCTTGGTGATGAAAATGTAGTAACATTATGAAATTATATCCAAACAGTCTGGCTTCAGATTGAAATGATTTTTTAAACACGTTTTATATCAAAAGCTGGCATATGTTATCAGGACTTTGGCCAACCTTTTTGTCAAATGAATGTATTGCACCTTGAAGTAGAACATGTAAATTATTTAATTATTAACCTTATATTGCCTCCGAGGGGAAAGTTACAGATTGCAGTTTACTCTTGGGTCAATTTAGGTCATGGTTAACTGTATATTGTAGTTTCATCATCCATTGTGAGTATTATTAGTTTAACTGCAGTAAGACAGGTTCAATCCACTTTCATGGAAAGCAATGCTATTTCTTGTGTTGGGAGTAATTTGTCCACCTGCGCCTCTGAACGCCAGGTTTGGTAACAATTACTGGTCCAGGAAAGAAAACATTACTGAGCCATTACAATAATGATAGTAATTCAGGCCAGCATTGATGTAGTCTCTGCAAGCTTACTCTCTACCACTCTTTCTCACCATCCCTTGTTTTTTTCCCTTTTGCCTCTTTCAAACTGTCTGTACGTTATTTTCTTTCATAGGGCCAAAAGAGTTTGAATACCTCACAAACACATGTTCTGGCTGCTCTCATTTGGAACAATCTTAAATCTAAAAATACTGTGATTCAATTGACACTTTAAACCAGTTTGAGTCTGTGTTAATTTTAAATTATGCTTCGGAAAGGAAGGACTCTAGTTGAAGAACTGATGACATTTAAGAACTGAACGTCTAATGCGGTGGGTCCTTAATTTGTAAACCAGCAGGGGGCACACTGTAATAGAGAAGAGGTGGAGCGCGAGACTCATGCTTCTGTCAACAGCACCAGATTTTATAGTAGTTTTATTTATGTTTTAGAATCCAAGTCGACAGTGCCAAGACATTATCCAACACAGTGATGGAGTCGCCACAGTGCCTGCTGCTTTTCTCCACACAGTCTGGAAAACATTAGAATAGCTTTGCTGGAAAGAGTGTAATACTTGGCCAAATTGACTGCACATTTCTGCTTCAGCAATCATGTTAGGAAAGAAACATGAATTGCCATTTGCATTCTGATGTGATGGAGAAATTTGATAGCATACATGCACAAACTTCGATGTCTATTTCCAATAAACACCGTAGCTTAACTGTACTTGATTCAAGATTAAGCATTGTTCATTTTAAATGCAACATAATCAGCCTGGGTAAACCAATCCCATAACATTCAGAAGACCTCCCTCTAGACCAATCCACCTGATTTTGAAACTCCAGTTTTATCAACTTGATTCAGTGCTTTAGTATAGGAGAGCCCACGGACCCACAGTGGAAACTGGGAATTCCCCCTCCCTGAATTGTTCCTATACTCCTAGCCAATGTTGTAATTCTGCACTGCAACCCAAACCAAACAAAAAATATTAGACAGTTAACATTTTAAAAGGAGCTGTGTTTCCACAGCAGTACAGGTCAGAACACGCTTACAGACCTACTGTAAAGGCTCTTTTCATTTGTACTGTCTGTCATTAGTACTAATATTTTCCATGGTCTTTAGAACATTAAAAAACTTAATTTCATGCATTATGAATGTCTATCTATATCTCAAGTTGATATTAAGGATCATTGATTAGTGAGAAAAGGTTATTGAAGGCTGATAAAAAAAAAACTCAAAAGTAAAATTTTGTTTTAGTAAGTTGGATTCAGTGTTTTGGGTTTTGGCCCTACGTAAGCATAACCAAGCAAGAAGTTAAACAGATTGCACAAGGAGGCAATAGCTGTACAGTATTCATTGGAAAAAACCTAAAGCATCCAACCAGAATAGAAACTTTAATGTAAACAGATATAAACATAAAAAAATGTTGTGTGGAGCCTAAATGTTTCTAAAGGGACTAATTTTGGGTCAATTTAATGAGTGGGATTAATTAGTGATTTGTGAGGAAAGTAGAAGAACCTTTAGAGTAGGACTACCAACAATTCAACCCTATTCTATATGGCGCAACCACGACCACAACAGCTTTCAAGCCCATTATTTGGGTATGAAGCCACTTGGAGGCTTTTGGTCTTTGTAAACAATAGATCAGTTACCTTAGTAAAACAATCACACTCTCCCCAAACCTATATGCCTATTGGATTTTTACTATCAGATTGGAACAAAAAGCATTTTAAATTCAAGAAGATATTTCAAGGGAGAAGATTGATTAACTCCTTGTAGACCTTTCTTATCATTTACCACCCCCCTCCCTATCATTCAAATACCATTTAAGCTGGTGACAGAGGGCCTGGCTTCAAATTTCAACCCCTTTGGTGTTTGTTTGCTCATTGTCAACATAAGGCTTCTCCAATAGATTCCATGCAGTGCATCCCTCACAACTTTTGAAAGACAATCAACTGTCTCAGGCAATTGGATTTTCAGCATATATTTCTAGGGTGCCTGATAAGGTCCTCCAGCCTGATGTTATAGGTCAAGCACACACTTTGTGTCCCCAAGTTTGACCTCCTTAGTGCTGGTACTCCAGCAAGGTCAAATGTCAGGTGGTGACCATGTGTGGGCTTTCTAAATGATTAACCCTTTTGATACACACATACTTAATATCATCCCACTTTCTTAATATCATCCCACCCATCAGGAATCGTTTGGAATGACTGAAACGAAATGTGTTAGTACCCTTTTTGAATTTAGCAAAATAAAAAAATAAGAAATGTATGGAATGCAAGTAATAAAAACTGAAAGATTTTGTGTATGGCAGGAGCGGGAGAGAGTTCTGTTCAACTATGGCATTAGACAGAAGCAGCAGTTACCACCATTAAGCATGCAATCTAAGCAAAATCTGTCTGATTTTTTTTTCAACTTCAAAATATTTTGACACTGCATATTGTAACTGGAGTGAAAGTGGAACTGGTCTTTTGAAACATATTCAAGTGGATCAGGGAAGCACATACAAACTCCACAAGATACTTAGACACCAAGACGAGTGCCCCTTGCAGTGTCTCTTTGCATACACTGAAGGAATGCTGGAAGTTGGAACATCTACAGTGTTGACAGGATATGTGGAAACCACCTGGAATTAAACTAAACCGGCAAGGTCACCTTTACTAATTTTTTTCACTTTCAGCTTGCAAAGGACACCCTTAAGACGTACTTAACCAGTCTGGCTTTGTCCAATCCTTTAATTTGAGACAGGTTAAACACAGGCAACCTTCACCTTTTTATTGGCAATTTGTTTGGGATTATTTCTCAACTGTCTGAACACTGTTTGAATTCAACAATTTAAATATGAATTTTCAATTAATGTTCACTGTATGCTCCTGGACAGGAATATTATGGGTTATAGACATTATTTCCCTTCCATTCCCTCATAACTCCCTGGGCAATGGCTGGGAAAACGTTTACTGTTGCCTGCCCTCACCCGTATAAGAAAGGACACTTTGAAAATAGTAAAACAAAAATGGGAAATCGGTCCAGGTGTAACATAGCTTAAACCATGTTACTGTCAACTCTGCTCCCCTAAATCCTGACACTCAAAACCCTCTTCCCTATAGTCACAAGTTCATTCCTGTATCACCAACAACCTTCATAGTTTCAAATTCACATTACAAGATTGCAATTTAAAAGACCATTAGTTCGAGTGCACTGGATTATTTTGTGACAACTTTGATAAGATATTTCAAGGACATCAGAAAGCAGCCTAAAAAAAGAAAAGTGTTAATAGTGTAGCTGTGTTGACACAGCATTTGCTAAAAGCCTAGTGAGTCTGATTCATGGTCTGTTTGGTTGTCTTAGCTATTATGGCTGTCTTTTACAAGGGTGGGGGTTCCATATAGATGTAAGCAGATGGACTGATTTAGCTTGTGTTTTTTGAGAAATATTCACGGTCGGGACTGACTTGAAGAGCTGGGAATGTAATATATTGTTAGGAGAGACACGAGAGTGAGAGAAGGAGAAAGCTTGGTGTGGGAGATTTTTATGTTTTCATTTACGAGCCCTCAGGTTTCCACCTGTGCTGACATGGCTGAGAATTTACAATTGTCCCTGAAGAGTTACAAGCAGCCGAGTAAAAAATTCCATTCTTCTACCCTCGTACTATTTCTTTTTACTGGAACGGTGGGGTGGGGGCCCACGTTATTGTGGAGCACTTGTCAGACATCCAGTTACTGAGGCAGGACCAAGCAGTGATTTATTGCAAAATCTGCAAGACGAAAAACACTAGTATCTGCTTTTAATCATACAGGCCTCTATGGTGAGATTTGAGAAACAATGTGAATTTTGTGAGAAGTAGGGGACCGACAGACTGGATAGGGAGTTCATGTGAACTTCTCCATTTAACTTGCCATTTGGCCGTGGGATTTTTGCATTTCTGCGTAATATATACAATATATATTAGATGGTTAGCACACGTGTTTGAAAACACATTTTCATGATAATATTAACATTATTGGTTTGTGCATCTGACCATGAAAAAGAACCATTAAATAAGTCATTACAATTCTTTAGCGTAATACACATTTGAGAGTTCTTTACCAACCTATATGTAAATCAGCAAGGACATACTGAAATAAGAGCTTGATTTATTTTCTTTGCTTCCTCACAAAATAAAAAAAATTTCTCTGTGCCGCTCGTAGCCATTTGATGTCATAAACATGTGTATTCATGTCACCACATCTGGCAACAATGAATGCAATTAGCCACAACATTCAGTGTCTGGCAATGAGATAAGGCTCTAACATGTTAAATAAAACGATTCTGGGCTTAGCTATTGGGGTGGGGAGGCTAGAATTAGCCTATGGACGTTTTCCGAGATCGGCCCCTGATAGCTCCTTGAGAATAGTAAAGGGTGAATGTCTAGTGCTCAGAAGCAGATTCAGAACCATGGGATTCAGCCGACCCACTGCCAGTCATTGGTGGTCTGGAGGAATAGTAGACTTCCTGTCTCGCTTCTCTGGAGCCGAAATCAAAGAGGGGAAATTATTCTGCAATCTGGCCAGTGTTTTCTTTTTCCCCCTGGCTAGAAACGCTGAGTTTCTAGCAAGATACAGTCCCTGCAGGAGACTACTAGTTCCAGTCCTTTTTTTTCTTATAGGAAACCTTGCTGAAACCCCCTAAAGACTGTTGTTATGGCACAAATTGTTTCTCAATTGCAGTTGTTGAGAATTATTCTGCTAAATAAATAAACCATTCTGTGCTCACGTTTGGAGGTAAATTGCATTCACACACATAACTGCATGCATAACTAAAGTGCCAAAACCTTGTTTGTGCCAGAAAACAGCTTTGTAAAACATTTCACAAGGGCAGGAAATATTGTCCAAAGATCAAATACAAACCATAAAATACTATGCCAACTCAAGAGTTGACCATTAAAAAACACCATCTCTTTTGCTGTGTATATGTTTATACGCACACACACACACACACACATTTATGATGTTAAATATCGCAGGGTTTTCCATTCATCGTATCTCTCAGCAAAGCCTCAAGTTGTTAGACTCTCTGAACTAATGGGATTCCTTTTCTAGATCACCTAACCAACAAGTATTTCACTAGTCTTTGGAAGGCTGTTTCACCAGCTGTCTCCCAGGTGTTTGGATGTGTGTGGCTTTACCATCTTGTGTTAATCTAAAGCTCCTCAAAGAGCTGGCAGGACTTCCAACAAACTCATTCAGTTCTTTCCACTGGTATAAATTCATAAAAACCAATAAGCACACAGTGAATAGCCAGGTGTAGTCACAAAAAGCTCATCAAGGCCAGAAACAAGATTTGAAGAACAGACCTCTTAAATTCTGCCAATATTCCCCTACATAAACTGAGTGCAAGAAAATAATTATTACCAAAATAGGATAGTACACAACTTCTCCATTCCAACTACTTAAAAAGCTGACTATTAGTTAAGCAACTTGTTTGAAAGAACTATTCTTAAATAGCTTTCTGACTAAACCCTGACTGAAACTACTGCCACCATTACAGCCCAGAGAGAATCTGCCATTTCGAAAACACAGCTCCACTGTAGCGCAGCTGGAGAGCCCACAAGACGCTTTCCAAGTGCAAGTTTCAACAGCTAGCCTAACAGACAAGCACACCTTTTTCCTCCATGCTGAAAAGAAGAGGCCTGAAAAAACAAACCCAACATGCTAAAAAGTTGGAGGGGGGCAGCTTAGGGGAGTGAGTCATCTGGTGTTCAGTCTGAAGCCTCCATGTGCTGAAAAACGCTGGAGCAGCAACAACCTCCACTACTCCCCTTCTCCCAGTGTGTCAGAGAGAGAGAGGCCTGTGCTTACATTCAATTCATTCTGTTGATCCAAATTATTACTTGGGTAATTTTTGAAGGGGGAGGGGGGGGGCTGTTTGAGAACTCATATTTGATAATACACAGAGCAGTATAAGGTTGTAATAAATTCAATTATTTCTAGACAAACAATATGTTTTACTGTACCTAGCAGCACAAGGTGTTTTATTATGTATAGGTATGTGCAAAATGTTGCTTAATTCTAAGCAAAACAAAGCTTGCAACTAGATATAATAATTGAACGGGCATGGTTGTTTGAAGTCAAATATAAAGGGAAAGGTAGACAAAAATGATGGATCTATTTTTTACAATATTAATTTACAAAATATAATAAACTTTGTATAAAATTGGATTGCATATCTTCTTCAATTGAAGTAATGTCCCTTTTCCTTTTCAGGAACAGTCCTTGCTCTTAGTCTTCTCTCCAAGTCATTTTCTGCATTTAGTCGGAACAATGTGTTTTCCTTTACATTCACTCATTTGCACATTAGCGGGGTCCAATAAGGAAAGAAGATTACTGAGGTAGCACTTTTTGGTCATTCACTTCAGGAAAAAAAACTTAAAAGCAATGTCTTTTTGTTGTGTGGGATACATAGCTCAGCTATGAGTAAGACTCGCTATGCTGAATGGTCCGTCTACTATCAAAGGGTTGTTCATAGACATTTGAGCTATGGTCAGATCTGGAGTCTCTAGAGTGGACTGTGTCCTTGTCTTCTTCACGATCCGAGTCGGTGTACAACGCTGCATAGGGATTCTCGTGGAGTGTCATCCCTTTGTGCATTGCCAGCGGTGGAGGAACAAACTCAGGATGTAGGTCCAGCTGAGGTGTCCAGGGAGCTTTTCCAAACGTTCCTGAGGGATGCAGGAATACAGAGTTAAGGGAAATGTACACCATAAAACATAAAGTGACATTTTAAATAATTTCTAACATCAATATAGATTAAATATTGACCATTACAACTTGGCGGTTACATACCCATGAAGGTGTTGGAAGGTGACAGTCTGTCACGAGGTTGGCCACAGTCCTCAGCCTCGTCCACTGGTGGGGGGTAGTCACTCATCCCCATGGGATGACCATGTAGGCTGCTGTTGGGCAGCTGCATCAGCACCGAGGAGGAACCATGGTCAAACGGGTCAGGCAGGGTACCTCCGCATGCATAGTAGTCTCTTCTATTGGAGCCGGTGTGACTGTAGGAGTCAATGCAGACAGGCCTTTGATCTATAGGACAGCCTACAGAAACAACACAAACAAAACTGATATCTTTAACACCACATTTAAAATGTACCCCTAAAAAGGAAGAAACTGTAAAAAAACAAGGTGTATTTTTGATTTTATTTGGCAATGCTCACAGTAATGTTAAAATTTGTGATTTTAGGTCGTGCTCACCTGGGAAGCTGTCCGAAGGTTCTGCCGTGTACATGTTGCCTCTGCGTAGAAGAGATCCAATAGGGCCTTGGCAGTGGCAGAGCAGAGGATCAATGGCTGCCTCCAAGTCTGATTCACTTCCTGTGTCAAGCTGGCATAGACCTAAAGGGGAAACTTGGTTATTTTTTTATGTCTCTCTCTCTCTCTCTCCAAACATATATTTCTATGTATGTTTTCTCAATTTCACAACATATTCCCTCCCATATGAATTGAAGGGAGCTGTTTACAGGATTATTGTCAAGATCTTGTGGTATGCCTTCTTGAACTTGGTTCCAAACAAAATGATGGTCCCGACGTCTGAAATCCTGACTTACCGTTTAAGTCTTTTGTCTGCAGGTATAGTCCACCCATGGAGGTGGCCATGTACTGGTGGCTGCTGCCGCTCTCGGAAGGGACGTAGGCGTCCTGTCGGTCAGCCAGCGTGCCCTGAGACGACAGGTAGCTGGGGATGTCTGCAGGCAGGTTGGTCTCGTCTGCAAATCAAACACAGGGGTAACTAACCAGTCCAGGGTAGTTTGTAAAGGATTTGACTACGTACTCTTAAGTGTCTATGCAAACGCCTCTCACCTGTGTTGGTGACGCTGCAGTCCTCGTTGCGTCGCCGGGTGTGGTAGATGATGACTACCCACACCAGCGAGGTGCCCACCACGCAGCACACCACCGCGATGATGACGATGCCCACCGTGGTCCAGCCATCCTCGTCCGAGCCCAACCCTCCCGTGGCTCCCACCCCCACGCTACCTGCTGCCCCAGAGTCACAGTTGGGGTTGGGCAGCACGGCTAGCCGTACGTTCCCTCGCTCCGTGCCCAGGGCATTGGACATCTCACAGGTGTACTTCCCTGCGTCCCCCTCCGCCACGTCGACGATGATGAGCAGCTGGTTGGCGGCAGCAAAGAAGTGTCGCTCGGTCACCACGAGGGGGCTCTCGTCCTTGGTCCAGTTGAGCCTAGGAGGGGGACTGCCACCAGCGATGCACTGGAGGACGGCCGTCTCGCCCTTGGCCACGGTGCGGTCCATAAGCGGACGCAAGAAGGAGGGGGTTTCTGAAGGATTGCAAAATGACAAATAATATGGTTAGAGTTCTCCTCAGAGCTCCACTGACCAGCAACATTTACAGACGATATTATTAGCAGTCAAATGTCAGTAAAGCCGCAGTGTAATTTATGACATAAATTACGCCATTGCCCAAACAACAACTCAAACACAGCTTTGACGTACAGGACACTTATTTTATTATTTCCAGAAAGTACTCACCTAGTACAGTTAGCGTAGCATTGGCTGATATAGCACCAGCTGTGTTCTGGGCAGTGCAGCTGTACACGCCGATATCCTCCGTTTTCACATCCACTATGAAGAAGACGTCGTCCTCAGGCATGACGTGCATGCGGCGCTCCCGGGCGGCTGGGAAGTCGGTGCCGCCGTCTTTCTGCCACGCGATCTGAGGAGAGGGGTGACCCACCGCCGCACACTCTAGCCTGGCTGTGGACCCGGCACGGATGCTCAGGTCCATGGGCATTTTGGTGAAAGAGGGAAGCACTGGAGGACAAAAACAAACAACAAAGCTGATTAAAATAACTGACGAAACCGTACTCGCTTAGGGATACTCTCAAATGAATGTGCATAGCGTTAAAACATAGCCAAGGGAAGACATTTAAAAATCAAACTGAAGACGGGCAACTCCGACCACTGAGTGGACTTACTGTTGACAGTGAGCTTGGCCTTGGTGGAGTAGGAGGAACCAAAGTGGTTGGAGATGACACACTGGTATTTGCCCTCGCTAGTGAACACCACAGTGCGGAGCTGCAGGGTGGTGGTGTACTCGGTGACCTCAGCATCTCCTCCCCCTCCACCTCCCTGGGCTCGTAGGTGGGCCTGGTTGTGGATCTCGGCATCGTTGAGCACCTCGTTGTCCTTCTTCCAGGCGAAGGTCATGGGCGAGTCACTGGAGCTGGCAGCCGAGCAGACAAAAGTGACGTTGGTGCCCTTGATGGCCGACTGGGTCTCGGGCTGCACTGTGATTTGAGGCTTGGGAAAGTCATCTGGAGGACAGGGAAGGAAACAAGGAGATGGATTTATTATCTTAAAATCAATGCAGCCTACTTAAATAGTGAAAAATTAACTCTGGTAGCTAAATCAATAAAGCATGTTTGTGAGTTACCACAGCGTTCCATTATGATAAAGCTTTATTACAAAGGTTTCCAAGGGGGAAAATACTGAACATCCAAGTCCGTTTTTAAATGGGAAAAACCTGTCATGGCTAGTTGACTGTTTTTAAAAAGAACTACAGTAGGCGACTTGAGAGTGTGTTTGTGTGTGTGTCTGTGTCTCTGTGTGTGTGTGTGTGTGTGTGTGTGTCTGTGTCTGTGTTGTGCGTGTGTGTTTCTGTACACTTACCACACACAAACTCTTCTTGGCTGACGGTGAACATACTCTTGCCCTTCAGCATTTGTGGATGGGCACAGCTGGCGTTCACATAGGGCAGGAAAGCCTGCTCCGCCACCCACAGAGGCAACCACTTCAGCTGGCAGTCACACAGAAGACTGGATGTGTTCAGGTGCCTGGAGAGTGAGGTGAGAGCGCAGTGACTTTAGAACCAGATACACACCGTAGAAAAACTGCACTATTTTCCAGTTGTAAGGGATAGTATATTCCAGTAGTAGACAAGGAAAAGAACAATCTACTGAGACTATTAAACTGTATTGCATTGTGACTTTGAAACAGACCACAGAGTGTGTGCTTGTAAGGCCTCCTCATACTTACAGCTCCTCAAGCTTCTTCATCTGGGAGAAGGCGTTTCCTTGGACCGACATGATTGCATTGTTACTCAGGTCTCTGAGAGGAGGAAGGGGAGGGGAACAAAGGATGAATACGGACCTTTTGAGAACCTAGAAAGAAAAGGGGGGAAAACTCTCCCCCGAGCCCTGGCTTAGCTGGGAGACTGAAGACTGTGAAACCTTCAATAATCAAAGAGAAAAACTGGTCTGGACTGGAGAATAATAAAAATCTGGGCAGTGCTGTGCAATGTTAATCAAGAAAGGCCTGACTATGGCTTCTTTGAGCAAAGACATGGCTGGGGAAAAGAATCAAATGCAGTTGTTCCATGATTACCACACTCAAACCTAACTTGCTACACATATGGAGGGACTAAGGGTAGCTTTCTCAAAGCATAGGACAAAAAGAGGTTGTGCGTGTATGTGTGTGTGTGTGTGTGTGTGTGTGTGTGTGTGTGTATTCGTGTTGGGTTCTCATAAACCAGCTAGGTCTTTTTTGTAGCTTATGGCTTTGAGAGTTGAAACATCAATGAATTAAGGTAACAGTAACTTACAGGTGCTCTAAGGTGTCTAGGCCAGAGAAAGACTTCTTTGTCACTGACCGGATCTGATTTCCTTGTAAGAATCTGAGGAACGAATATTGGGTTAATGTTTTGTCACATTAGACCACTTTGCTTATCAAGTCATTTACATACTGAACAAATGTCAGATTTTTTTACTCACAGTTTTCTCAGCTGGTCCAAAGCAGAAAAGGGTCCATTCATGTCTTCAATCGTCCAGGATATTTCGTTATTTTGGAGATCGCTGTCCACAGAAACAAAAGACAACGCACATTGTAAAATTCCACACCCAAAACACAACTGCCATTGCAATGCCCATAAACCTTATGTGGCTTAACATTTTGTGTAAAGTGGCCGAGGCTGACAACTACAACTATTTTTAGGGTGTCTTCATTATGTGAAGGGGAAGTCTCTTCCCGGCGTTTGAGGCCCTTTATATGTTGTTCTGTGTCTCTCAGTAAAAGGATTTGCATGCAAAACGTTTTACAAGGAATAGTTTTAACAGAACATGTGTCCGTTCTCTGTTTCGCTTCATAGGCCATCAGGAATTCTGCGTTCAGGTATGTAAAACACACAAGATATTCTTCCGGGTAAGTTTTCAATCCCTGTACCTGAACCGGCGAGCATAGAGTAGTGTTTCATGTGACACATCTGCCAGAGATATTTCTTGCAAGTCTTCCCCCTTCCCCCTCTCTGTTTGCCTAAATGCTTTCAAACAGCTAGTTTCCTCCTCTGCATGCCTGGTTACAACTGATTGGGGTTGAAAAGGGGATGCGTCAGAGGGGGGTGAAAGCCCCTAAGCTATTCTCATCCACATAGAGCCCCACACCTGCCCTCTGGTGACCTCTTTAACACAGCTCCCATTTGGTTCCATTTAAGAACCCGACCAGAGGAAATGTTATGGAGGTTCTCTGTGGGAAGGGGGATGGGTGAGGGGAAAGCTGGCTTGTTGAAGTGGGAGCTGTGCTTCTTTGAGGTTTTTATGTGTGTGGAGAGACCGCAACACGTTAATCTTTTTCACATACCAAAAAAAAACAAACTAGGCAGTATTCCTTTCACAGTTAGGATGGATGAGGACAGAGGTATTTCAAGCAGACACTATTGTTTATGTAAGCTCCCGTACACACAATAATACAATTATAGGTGACATTGTGTTGAATAAAGTATAAAAATATAATTTACCTTTCTGACAACCTTTCCAGCAAAAATGTAAAATAAGCCTAATCAATGGTTGCTGGTAAGTATAACTCTACAAGTAAACAACTCACAGTGTGTGTAGGTGGGACAGTCCACGGAAGGCTCCATCAGCAATGAAGCTAACCCGGTTATTTCCAATGTACAGCACATCTAGCAGACTTAGGCCTGCAAAACTGGATTCGTCTAATCTGGCCAAATGATTGGACGACAGGTCCCTGTAGAATAGAAGGGAAATGAGACACATATTATTTAGAAACCAATCAGCAAGCAGCCTTTAGTAATTGACTGTGACCAAAACTTTGCCAGGATTAAAACTTTTAAAAAGACATGAATGGTAACTCTTTTCTTATAATGTGTCAAATTAATTGCTATAGTTAACTTGATTAGAAAACATCTTCATTTGCCAGAAACAGGGACAACATATAAGGTAAGCTTTGTGAGAAAAACAAACACAAAAATTATACATCATTTACCAAAAACCAGTTGGTAAGGGCAACCAAAGCACACAAGTGAACTTAAAGGTTAGTTTACACTCAGGTTCATCTGATAAGGGTGAAGGGAAAGACAAAAAAACATAACAAGCCCCTTTCAAAAATGTCCTAGCTTGCCTTAGGAGCATGGCTGACTGAGTAGCTATCCACTGCTGTAAACAACGACAACAACAAATGCAACACTATCTGCTGCTGCTGCTGCTGCCAGTTTACTTGTTGCTGGAGACACTCTAGTTGCGAACTCAACCCCCCCCCCCCCCACCTCCTCTTTAATCTCTTCCCCCCTGCCTCCCCTGTAAAGACATGGTGGGGCAGAAGGGGGAGGAGGTGGGGGAACATTTTGGCAGTCACATTGCTCTAGTGTTGGCACTGTCTTTAGCGAGTGAGAGTTCTGTTTGGGAGTCTGTTCGTGAGAGAGAGCCGGGTGGGGGAAGGGCAAGAGGGGGTGCATGAGAGGGGAAGAGAGCAACAGGGAGAGGTGTTGGGAGTTCATAGTGTGAGTGTGGAGGAAGGGAGGAAGGCTAAAGAGTGAGAGGGAGAATAGAGGGGGGCCAAACGGAGGGAGGCGGCAGAAGAAAAAAGGCCACTCACAGCTCACTAAGTTTCTGGCAAAACTCCCAGGCGTCAGGCTGGATCCTGCTGATGGCGTTGTGTCCGAGGTGGAGCTGCTGCAGAGTTAGCAGGCCATACAGCCAGCCCTTATTCACCTCCGTCAGGTTGTTGTAGTCCAACTGCCTGAAGGGCCACACACACAGACAGACAAGCTTGTCAGCCAACTCTGCACAGTTGGCCTACATTGAAAGAAGACATTCTCACACACTAAACCTCAGACACACCAGGGGAGGACGGAGGGATGGATTCACACAACCCCCTCTCAGAAAGGAACACAAACACTATGTACTGCTGTACTTACAGTACTTCCATGTTGCTGAGACCCCAGAAGGCACCATCCATCAGGCGGCTGATGCCGTTCCGCTGCATTTTCAGTGAGGTCAGGGCATGCAGGCCTTGAAATGTCAGGCCCTCCACCCTGCGCACCCGGTTCCTACTGAGCTCACTGGAAGGTCAAACAGCAATGTTAGCTAAACACACTATTAGCTAAAACGACAAACGTCTACTGAAAAGGTAATGTGAAAGAGAAGTCAGATTTCACATAGTAGAGTAAATTAGAATAGGTATGCAAGGCTTACAGGTGCTGGAGGTTGGGCAGCTGGAAGATCCTGGCGGGAAGAGTAGAGAGGCGGTTGCGATTCAGCCTGAGGACCTGCAGGCTACTGGACAAATTGGTGAAGCAACCCATCTCCAACGTGGCGATTCGATTGTTGTTGAGAAAACTGAGGGAGAAATATACATGACCAAGCATATAAAGGGTTGCACTGATCAATAGATTACAAATAAAAACTTTCATGGCATGACAATGTAATTTAAATACTTTTTAAATGTAGTGCAATACAATGTTCTGCCGTCAATTCATTATTTAGATGAATATCTAAAAGTTGGAACTCACAGGTTTTTTAGAGGTAGAACAGGGAATGAGTCTGCCTTTACATCCATGAGGTTGTTATTGCTCAGGTCTAGCGTTTCAAGAGCTTGAAGAGGCTTCAACTGCTCCAGAGAAAGCTTGGTGATCCTGTTGTTTGCTCTGAAAATATAGACACCACAGCTCAAATGAATTACAAAAATAGGGTGTATTTGAAAAGCGCAGGTCATCCGTTTTGCATTTCCATGTACACAAACACTCCAGCAGGTCAATTAGCTTGAGGTATTAAAAAGGGCAGAATCTCACCCACATGTTTATGTGTGCCAGCACCATTAATCATATCTGTACTTGTTTTTTTAATAGTGTACGCTTTCTATCTCTACCATCAATTAGACAAGCACCCGCTAAACTATGAGCATTTTTCAGCTGTCAAAACTGAGTGGGGCTGACAACACGGCTAACCAATGTCAACGATCTTGACAACAGGTCAAAACAGACTTTTGGTTTAGTGCTGTGTTATTTTTTTAATAAGGTAATTACTAACAAGGTATTTAAAAAAATAACCCGCCAATTACTTGGCTGATGAATACCATTCCTTCAGTGAAAGCATGCCTCAGCAGAGGCCGGCAATTTCCTGAGCTGCACGCCTCCTAAATTGCAGTGCAGGGACTGCTTAGTTATAAACAGTGCCCGTACACTGCCTTCTTTGTGTATGGGACGCGACGGGTAGAGAGAGACACAGAGAAAGAGAGTGTGAGAGGGAGGAGTGAGAAAAAGGGGGGCAGGAATTCCCTACAATACACCAGACTACAGGCTTCATTTTTTCAGCGTTCATTGCAATGCTGACAGGCCTCCTCGCCACCTATACACCTATCTACCCACATAAATGTTATTTTTTGGTAATATACATTTCAGCTCTAGTAGTATCTTTGTCCTCCACCTGAGCAGAAAGTGAGTGTTGATATTTCCTAGATTGGCACTCAAGCTGAAGGGGGCACAGAGTTTAGCCAAGGAGTATGCTGCCTTCATATTTGACAGTGTAACAAAGAGAGCACATGTTTTCACAGTTTGAATAAGCCGATTAAGACAGTGAGTATATTGTATGAAACGTGTATAAAACATACTATTCTGTTCCGATGGTTCACGTTACTCAAAATGCCTAACTTGGCAAGACCACTACAAAAGACACTGTGGGTCCACTGAAAACCAGCACGTCCATTGTAAAAGCATAATTCCATTGGCAGGAATGCTACAGTAAAAAAGTACACAAGTTCCCAAAAAAAAGAGAAAATTTTAAGAAGACGTTGACTAGCTAGCTAAAGCACAACTGACTAGCAATTTTTTATTCACTGCAGTTTCATCCATATGTTTGTTGAGTTTAAGATCCCTCTCCAGAGGCAGCTACACCCTTTGGCAATCCAACCTATAAAACATTCAGAGGAGAGGACCAAGCAGCCAGCCCAGCATGGGAACAAAGCAGCAGGGGGAAAGATGGATAGATGGGGGCCCGGGGAGGCTGGCTGACAGGGTGGCTGGGAAAGAAGTGGGGGGTGGAACCTGCCACAGCACGTCTCCCTACCTAGCTTGTTGCAAGGCCAAGACTCAACGTTGGTTCTATGCCAATGGAAAACTGAGCAAGGAGTGGGAGTAGAGGGTATGGGTGGAGAAATGACCCAAAAACAAAATACACATTTCTACAAAGCAGTGAGGTTTTAGAGAATTGCCAGTCTTGAGTGAAGTATACTACAGCACCCCACCCACAATAAAGCGGGTACAAGCCGCTCTTTTGTGTGCAGATTTGCAGAGGGCTTTCCACGCACCACAGCCTCTGTGGTCCTACACAAAAGGGACACACACCACCTGGGTCTCAGTTTTCATGTTCCCCTGACTGGGCGCTGAGAGAAAGGCCGACTGCTCGGCCAAGAGAGAACCTGTCTTTCCAGTTTCCCCCGAGAGGTAGAGAGACAAGTGGAACCCCTGCGATATTTGGTTGAGAGGAAGGGTGTTGTTGGAAAGTAACTGTCAGCTCTGTGTGTGGACGGATGTCTCCAAGGCTGACGCTGAGGCTAGCCACTTGGGAGGTGTGAGATGGTGGATAGTTCTCTGTGCTTCTATACACACCCCTCCCCCACCAAACATCTGGCCAGCTGCTAAGACTCACCCTCATAGAGGCCAGAACCATACAATTACATCATACTGCCACTCCTCATAGACACTGTCCAATTTCATCGTGAAAGGACATTAGTTATCAATGTGTTTGGATCTTTACGTTGGTCAGCCAGAGCAGAAGTCATGTTGACAAGTCCCAGTCCTAGACAAAGGAAAAGGGGCTCAACTAAAGATGGCTTAGATTTGGAATTTTTGTCACCATTCAGATGTTCACAATATGGGTGCTATAATTTTGCAGCATGTTGTACATTACATTCAAATGTATATGAAGGGAGTGAATCAAGCAGAACATCATGCTTTGAGAATGCATTTAGACCACAGTCAAGGCCTTTCATACCCCCTGAGAACCCCTACATTGTAGACTGTGGTGAAGACATCTGGAAAAACATGGCTCGTTGACTCAGTAAGAAGGAAAACACCAGATAGGACATCAAGACTGAGAAGCTAGTCAAGCTATATTATACCACACACTATCATAGGCTAGAATGATGAAAAACAATGTTTTGTCTTGAAGATAATAACATAAAGCCGGGTGTCTATCTAAATCACATTAAACTGCAGCTGCCTAGCCATTGGAATGAGGGACTTATTGGCTGAGGTCCATTCAACAGCGGCTTCTCTCTCCATTCTCGTCCAACATCTGCTGAGATATCTAATAAGTTATTTTCCAAACGTTAACTTTGCTGCTGGCTACCAAAGGGTTCTTAGCGCTCATCAGTTTATCTCCACTCATCCTGGAACAACTCTGCCGACAAACAAGGGAGATATTGTCCATTTTGACAGTCCACACTTCAAATTTGTTAGACCAATTTTCTCACAAACAAGGTTATTATGTGTCATTATGGTGATAGTTTCAGGGCTTGTCAGAGTGTCAGTACTCACTAGGCCTGGTTCAGCCGAAAGCCATAGGACATATCAAATGTATGAAATGGTCTTCAGGCACTTGGGAAAAAAAGTAGCAACTCGCATTCTAAAATTCTGCACTTTTAATTCAGAACACGCATGTCCCATTAATCTTAGTACGAGAGTTTTTTCCTCCTAAAAGAAACATGCCAGTCCGAACTTTTGGACAGTCAGATGAGATTGCTGTCTTTACATATGAATAAATGGAAAGTGTAAAAAAAATCCATATGAGAGCGCATCATAGCCAGCTGATGCTGTTGGAAACACTTTTCCTTTCAAAACAATGGCCAACTTTTTCAAGATAACATGATAGATGACATTAACAACTGTAATATCAGGAATGCAAGAACCCTAAAACGCAAGCAACTATCTTTCCTTACTAAGCCCCTACCCCTTTTATATGGAGCAGTTGGACTAGTCTGGTTTTTAGTTCTCTTGCACTTAGCCTACTCCAGAATATCCTTCCCTCCCTCCCTTTCTCTAGCTAGGGAGGGGAGTCAGGGAAAAAAGGCCCCGGGGTATCGAATGCCACTTATTCAAACAGCCAGGCAGACATAGCGGCAGCTCTTCTCGACTTCCCTGACCCTGCAGCCTAGAGTAAAAACAAACGGCAATAACTGTGCAGCTGGTAGTAATTGAGTCGTGATCATCTTAATTAATTGAACAATTTCCCAGGAATTTATGGAGGGGGTTAACCCCACTGCCGTGAAATCCCTCGCCCTGTGTTCAGAGGGCTCAACAATTGATCTAGCGATTCCAGGACTGATTAGGTGTTTGGCGACGTGCTTTAGATAAAAACCATTTGGGTTTCTATGGAAAAGGTGATCTTGGCTAAACAGAACTTCCCTTGAAAAGTTGTAGCACATTGTGCTTTCATTTTGTTAAGCAGTAAGCAATAAGTACTAAATAGATTAGAAAATGCTATTCCAAATTTTTGCCAACTTTGGCCTATCTCAGAACTACAAACGTTATTATTATAACCTTTATTTAACTAGGAAATATCCCTTTGACATCAAAAATCTCTTGTGCAAGGGATTCCTGGCCAAATATTCTCTACTAGCATGGTACTCATTCTACCCAGCAATCTGTAATAAATGTCCTACTTTAATCTAAGATTTCACATCAGTCTAAATATGCTTTTGTTAGTTTTGTAGTTTAGGTGATCAAGTTCAGTAGCACAAGTACTTTAGTTGGAATGTGTGAAAGCCATCAGCTGTTTGAATTGAATCTGTGGAAAGTTTAATATGGCGTCTCATATGTGAGCATAGGCCTCGTTGGCAAATGCCGCCCTGTTTCTCATGACAGGCGCCACAGCAGAAAAACAAGGCATCGGGCTAGAGAATACCACACACACACACAAACACACACAGACAGTTGAGTGGGACTTTTTAAACCATCCCTAAGGTCTGGTTTTTATACCTATCAAAGTGTGTGACTAAACATTATTATTCGTAAAGAATCAAAACCCATGTTCTGCAGTCCGAGTCAATACTGTAGTAAGTAAAGTATAGAGCTGAAGGTTAACAGTCAATTGAACAAAACACGCTGCTCATTGGGCTGGAGGCAGCACTACTACCCTCAGTCTAGTGTGGATGAGTTTTACTACAGGTGGGGAAACAAATTGACTAGAGCTAAGGTGTGCATGCCCTATGGCTGTCTAGCTGTGTGTTACAGCTTGTCAGGCTCTGGCTCGAGGAGAAAATATGCCTCATCTACTCAGGGACAGACGCATTTTTCTGCAGTAACTTCCCATAAATCTAAGCCGTGTTGGCCCGTAAGGAAAAGATAAACAAAACCTTTGAAGTCGGTGACGTTGATAAACAGTGGGGTTTTCAAAACACATAAATGATGAGGCAAATTAACAAAGAGACAAAATGCCTGTTTTGTTCCCTGACCTACAAAAACGAGCAATAGAAAAGCATTTTTTTTATTGTCAAAATAAATAAAAAAATCTCTTGGTCCAAACAATGTAACCCTTCCAAATGACAGTAACAATGTATTGAGTAGGCTATGTCAACTAAAAATTTATGTCAAGCAATGTAAATGCATACCCTTTATTGATTTCAGATCCTTTTCTCAACTGTCTCAAATAGCTTGAACCCCATCCTCATGTTGCATGATATTGAAAACAGCTACCAAGTATTATAATGTTGTAATTCTGGTGATAAGTAATGTACACAGAAAAATACTTTACAATTGCCTTAGTATAACCTGTATCTTATTTATAGTTAAGTTTATTAGCATGTGCCATACATCAAAACATAATTTATACTTACAAAATGAGTGTTGTGATGTTTGCAGCATAAACCCCAAAATCAGGTATAATTTCCAATTCATTGCTGTTTAGTTTTCTGCAAGAAGAAAACACAAAGGTTGGAATATCACACGTGGGCAACAAAAAGCAAAAATCCATGTTTATTTTAGGAAGAACAGAACACAGGCCATACTTACATCTCACTTAAGTGGCGAAGTTTGGAAAACAAAGTGCTGTCAAGCGCCTGCAGTTTGTTATGACTCAGGTCCCTGTAGAGAAAGTTGCATTTTAAGGGAGAAAGCAAAAAAGAATAGTTAACATATTTGAAAGTTTTAATTTATGATTGAACTAATATGACAAATCAACAACAATATGATACATGTATCACCGGGATTACATTTTTATGATCACATTAACCACTTTGAAATACATTTCTTCTGACCTACTTAAAACAAGGACAGAACTTTCAATAGGGGCCAAACACAAGCTAAAATGATTCTGAGTGAGTAGTGTCTGATTGCAAGGGAAATTGTTAAGAAACAAATGGCTTGCCTTTCAAGCAGGACAGAGGCCAATGACCGATAGGCATTGGCATTTTGTAATTTTTCAAAGAAACTGAGAGAAACTCCAATACCAAAATATTTAGAACATCAAACTATCTCCTGAAACATCGAGACAAAACAGACAACCAGAGTGAGATAACTTATAAACAGGTGAAATCTTATTTTCTGCCAGCTTTAAACCGAGGTTAAAAACAGACCAGCAGACTCTGGCATGCTGAGCCCAGTGGGCTATAAAGCTGTGGAGTTATTGATGCTGCTGCGCACGATCAACGTTGTGGTGCCAGATACTTTTTTTCAACCCCCCCCCCATCTGGAATCCATCAAGGGGAGTAGGAAGGAGGGGGGGAAAACTTAACAACTAGTAATCTATTCACAATGCCAGGAAAGCGAGAGGGATGCCTTTGATTCAGCCGAAACACTCCTGTTGAATGTTATTGCCTAGTTTTGTTCTATAGTTACAGCTTCTTGAGTATCTCAACAGCTGTTTTATATTTTAATTAGATAACTCTTTTGCATGTATGCGTGTCTGTGGTATGTGCTATTGTTCCCATTATTTGGAGTCATAAGTCAAAGTTGTAGTGGTCTTACTTTACTATTCAAAATCCATATTTTGAGTGATATACAGTAGGTCACATACCTGTACTATTCCCTCTACTTCCACAATAAGTAGGATATAGATTATATCCAACTCACTTCGTAATATCACTTAGTTCCTCCATTTAGTAGCTCTTTAATCATAACCCCAACATTGTTGCTAATTCAGCAGTAATAATTTGGTGCTGGAAAACAAAGGTTTGACTCAAATGGGGTTTAAAAATTTTTTGAGGACCATTTGCAAGCCAGACTGCAAAGAACCCCCCTCCCAAATGTGGAGTTTCATTCACTTTTGGAAGGCTTTTCTTGGTTATGAGTACCAGGCTTGATTGGTGCTTTCTGGCAACATAGGCTCAAAAACATCTTTTCCCCCATAACTGAGCTGAACTTCACACAACACTGCCCCCCTACCAACCCCCAACATCATTATAACACTCCACACCACACGACCAAATACTGGAAAAGTATTCCCATACAATGAGAGAATGTGCAACAACATCTGTAAATGTGTTAAATGTAACTTTTGATATGCCACTTCTTTTATGTATTACTTTTTAATTATATTTGATATTTTTTGTTATTAATATCTATATGGGCACGTGTGTGTTTGTGTGTGTGTGCGTGCGTGCGTGCGTGCGTGTGTGTGTGTGTAATGTTAAATGTACTGTTTTAGTAGCTGCCCAGCTAATTTCATTGAATGATAATGTGCAATGATGACAAAGGCATTCTATTCAATAAAGTAGTTCAACTTTATTATTACCACCCTTCTGTGAATAGATGTTTATTATTTTGCTAATTGTTAATATTGTTTTGAAGACTTAGCCTAATTGTTTCCAGTAATTTCTTCTTCACTTGCTTTAGAAACAAGCTCACTGCATAGATTGGTTAATAAATAACTGTAGGTGACCTGTGACATACTGTCCAGAAGGCCCAAAGATAAACAGAAGACTTAGGTCTAAATGCACACAGATTGATGATTCTGAAAATGATCAAGATAATATTTGCTGCTCAGTTATCATACTTGGAAAGTCAATTTATTTTTACTGCTAAAACGATGAAGGATTTAGCCCGATGAAGCAGGTTGGTCAAATATATATCTAGACAGACAGCAAGAAAATAGCTTTAAAAGGTTAATTTCTTATGTAATTCTGCTGGTCAAGAAGTTGCCAGGGCATGCCCCAAAACACTTTTGGTACGGAAGTAATTGTTAGGCTATGCTACAGGTATACTGAGGACCGACCAAACAACCTTGGGATACAAAAGCAGCTAACATGCCTAATAAAGAAGTTGCATTTAGTAGCATGCAAAGGCTGAATAATAAACAAATGCATAATAATACCATGCCTTTTGTTATAGTTATACAGACACAAGATGGATCTATTTTTATTTTTTTATTTAAATCTGTCTGAGAAAGACAGAAAATAATAGTTAAAGCTTTTCTTGGACCCAAAACGACTTCCCATCCCCAACAATGTTGGCTTCCTCATCTCGTTAGGGATGCACTTTTAAATAATGGAAAGATTCAGCACCCCTAGCTAATAATATAAAGCACTATAATAAGGTGTGAAAGGCAATTAAGATAAGAGGCCATATCTACAAACAGGCAGATAAGATGGTAGGCCTGTACCCAAAGTAAAACCAACTTACAGTTGCGCGGTCCATTCTGGTATTTTCTGTGGAATTAGTCCTCTTTTAAGTCGACTACAGTCCAAAAGGTCCCCTAAACATACGCAAGTAGTGGGGCACGTTCTTGGGTTTTCCATATATCCAAGCGAACATTTTATTTTGAACAAAATGAGAAAAACGACCGCATACCTCGAAATGGTATGAGGCTGCATAGAAGGGGACATTTTTGCTTTGCTAAAGAGCCCCGGAGCTTTTTTGTTTAGCTTTTTTTCGCACAAAAAATAAACGAAATCCAAGTAGTAAAAATGCCGATCCAAGAAAAATGTAGACTTCTACAACAAAGACAATGTCCTCCTACATCCAATTCCTTATTCGCCTTTTTCTGGCAGCTTTAAAGTGTGAACGATAATTTGAGTGAGACGCTTCCATACCTCTGCCAAACTTTCTTTCCCGTACTTTTTTATGACTGCTATAGCGTTTACCACTACTTTCAAGAATCACTACTTCGCGGGTCTCTCCATTGGCTATCACAAGTGATGCTACCAAAGGTATGCGGAGGGAGTAACCACAAAGGGACTAGGGAAATGTAGTCCACTTTACTTATGGATTCGTCGCCCACAGACAGTTGTTTGCTTTAGATCTGCCCTTACGGTTTTAATCAATTAAAGCAACCTATTGAAATGAGCACAGTGCTCATGCACAGTACCAGCTAAAGGTTTTGACACACTTTCCCATTCTCATCAAACAATATTGAGTCACCAATACCTGTATATTTCTATCAAATGATGTTGCTACAAGTAAATAAGATTTCAATAAAACATTCACTGCAACTAATAAAATGTGTTGACTGCAGTACTGCTACATTAAACTATATTTGATATATTCCAAATTAGATGTGTATAGCAAATATTAATTTTATGAATTGTATTATATAGTATATTCACTGTTTAAATTTTGTATGGTTGACTTCTTTTAAAAAATATATATATAAATGCAAAGTCTGAATTACCATGACAATACTGTCAAATGTGGGCTATATCTCCTTTGGGGAGTTGGCAAATACTTGAACATATATATATATATTTGTAATTGGATGGTATTTGATATTGTGCATGCAGTCAGTACATTTTAGATGTATTATTTTTTGCTCCAGAAGGCTGTTGTTGTTTAGTCACTCAAAATGGACTGTTAATCGGATTTGAGATTTGTGGAATCCAAAAGCAGTTTTACACGTGAAAAACTATTTCAGCAAAAGGTGAAATGGGATGTAACATATATTTGACCAAACAGATAACTGATGGATGTTGTAATTTGAAATAAAAACAGTACTTTACAATTGTCTATTACCACGTGAAAAGGGTAATCATCAACCACTCATTGGTCATTGTAATGCAACATAGGCCTATCTTCCCTCAGGCAAAGTGTAATAGAAAACTCCAGCCAATGACTGACTGACACTTCCTGTTCATCATGGGCCCTTATTTTCTACAACTCCTGCCCTCTAACTGCACAAGTAAGGGCATTTTGACACTTTGGTTGTTAGCTATTAACTCCAGTTTCCCAGATGGCTTAAGGGCTAGTTTGTGGGCAAAATCCATGGGAGGTCATTTGGCTTATTTCTACAACAGTATACACCTGACCTCTAAGTTTAATGCCTGTCAGAAGATTCAGAAATGCTTTATATCTCTGATTTAACTGAACGATTTCTGTTTTTGATTGTTCTTACTTCTATCCAAATCAACTGACTACTTGCGAACAATTTAATAAGCAAACTACATCTCTTACAGTAGGTCTATGTTCTTTGATCTTATTGTAAAGAACCTGGGTTCCAATATATATTTTGTAATGGTTTTTGTATGTCTTTTTTTGCATGAATAATGGCAAATGGTACAAATGGTAAGCTTACTTGTTGAAAATTGAGCACCAATCAATTCATAATTAAAATACTGCGAAAGTAGACTAAAGCGAACTGGGGCATAAAAGAGTCAATTCTCAACACCAGCTTCCTCCATGGAGGCCAAAAGCTCCAATTATTGTTAATTAACTATATCCAAATGATTTTAAGGGGTGGTTTGCAAACAAAGGTGTATTCATAAGGGTCTGATATGAATGCAACACATATTAAACATACATACAGTAATTGTTTTCTTCCACTGTGATGTGCTCAGCAAGTATTAATAGGTATTATTGATTATCTAGGTGATATTTATTAGCTTGAGCTAGCTAGCATAGGTTGTCCATATCCAACAAATTAGTTCTTATTGAGTCTGAATTGACACAATATGTGACACACATCAAAATGATCCAGTAATTTGTTTGATTTATTTTCAGTGGTGTATACAAGATTTACAAAGAAGACAATTATATTAAATTATATACTAGTATGTATTTAGTTTCTCAATTCAGATTGGTGCTCTGGCAATGCCACAGTAGAGATCACAGTTTTTGTTTTTGGCATCTAACTGCTAATTAGGCCCAGAAACATGCTGTGGGAAGTGATGGAGTAGCTGGAATGGCATGCCTGTGCTTTTGCACTGCCGAATTGATTGATTAGGTCCCCGAGGGCCCTAGCTAGATTAGTGAGAGAAGTGGGAGAGCGAGAGAGGGAGAGAGAGGGAGGAAGACCATGTGGGCCAATTGTTTTTGAGAGAGGGAGAAAGACCGTGTGGGCCAATTGTTTTTGTATGGTGCATGTGGAATGCCCTGAAGGTCCGAGCAAGTCCGATTTTCAATTGGTTGATTGCTTTCTCATGGTAGCCTCTGACCTGATATCAGACTGTAAGCGGAAAGACCAGACAGACACTATTCCTAACTACACCCTCCCACATTTCTGACTTTAAACCACGTCTATAACATCACCACTGCTGAGAGAAGATCAAATCAAAATGTATTTGTACAGCAAATCTGATCAACTAGAAAGTGTTTCAGCATGTGATCTGTGTAGTTGATTTTCATAAAAAAAAGTATGGTATGAGTTGTAGTGCAGATGATATTTTTACTCTGACATTTTCCAATACATTCAGTTTGTGTCTCAATGTCCCAGAATACTCCTTCTTTCCAACTTTAAAACTCATGCATAATAAGTACCACTTTTCTATATCACAGTCTCGCACTATAAAAAAAGTAAAGGTTTTTGCTGAATCATCTGCTGGTTGGGACTTACTAAAAAATACATTTGTTTGGTCTCACTCTCAACGATACCTAGAACGTTTACTTTTTAGTTTGTCCGCATTACATCTACCACAACCTACACCGAAAATCTATTTGGCTATTTTGCATATCCATATTATGTAGTTTAATAGGACAAAGTGTCTGGAATGGAAGAAAAAGGGGCTGTAAAGAGCTAGTGAATTCCTCTGAGACACATACAGATGTTGGCAGCAGGTTGCTTTAACAAACAAATCATCCAAAGGTCTACATGCCAGTCATTATACTCAGAATAGTAACAGCATTTAAAAATAATCTCCCAAGAATTCCCTCCAGCCACAAGGTATAAAATCTTGCCAGTAACAACATAAGGTAGAGGTGTGTGATTCTGTTGTCTAGGAGCATAACATGTACACAGGAACCTGATCAGCAGATGCTGATATGAGTCAAGACAAGACAAATTTTAAAATACATTTGGCTGTTGTGTTGTGCTGTTGTGTGTTGTGGTGTCATCTTTCGCACAACCTTTAAACGCTCAATGAGCTGATTTCCTTTATTCATCATTAAAGTAATTGACAGTCATGTCACTACCTTTTTTCTGCCAAAATTCACCTCACACCAGAACTATACGTTTTACTAAAAACTTCTGCTTCAGTTCAAATCTTGGACTAAAATAGAAACTGTAGGAATGCAGTGCTTCTGACACATATTCCAGGTTTTTGAGACACAGTGAGCCATATACTGGACTACCAAACACACAAGTAGTCACTTTTCTCAGACTTATGGCCTAATAGACTCTGGCCACAGGCAACTGTCGGAACAGTGAGACTGTTGTCAGGGTCACACATGAACCTTCTGTGTCTGTGTGAAGTTGATGTTGACGGGTGGCTGAGTGGGTGCAAAAGTGGTCTGTGTTAAGGCCTTAGTTGTGTGGCCATTGCCAATTAGAGGATGGAGGCCCCTAAACAAAACAAACACTGTGTTGACTGGGATGCCTTATAAAGAGTGCAGTGTGTGGATGCATATTTCATGGTTAGAATACCTGCCTCTTATAATTAATGAGATGGCTGACGTGGACACGGAGTGCAGTGGCCAACCAATCACCTGGTGATTTGTCAACTAGCCTCCACTCAGCCTGTTTAGTTTTTGCCCCAAATGGGCACAGCCAGAGGACAGATTTAGTCGTCATTGTGAAGGTATTTAGTATTTTAGTTTTGCATATCCTTATCTCGCCAGTCATACAATTGCATTAATAGTCCAACACAGCTAGTCTTATTGGTACTCGACAAGTTGAGTAATGAGACTGTGATTGTGGAGACAATTTCCTTTCTCAAATTAATGACCAGACATAGTTACAGTGTTGGTAATCCTAGTATTAACCCACCACCCACATTGCCAGTGTAACACCGGTCCTAACCTTATCCAATGAATTCCACACGACAGTGATTGGATCTATAATTCAATTGAAGTTTTACATGCTGGGAACATGTCAACTACACCAAAAGGCCGGTGGCATCATTCTGATTAACCAATAGCAACCAACCATACTTAACTTGTGACATACATTTTCGGTATACTTTTACTGATCTATTGACTGCCCCACTAGGAAGGAAGATCCATTTATAGACATCGCTAGTATGTGTCTGGTGTATATGTAGTCTCTTTTTTTAATATACAAAATATAATAATAAAAAAATGGTTTACTTTATTCGTTAGTTTATTTCAAAACTTTAGCATAATGTTGAAATTGACTTCCAACTTTATCAAGGCATTTGTCTTTTACCTATATGTAAATGAAACACAATAGAACTTTGGTGTCAGTGTTTAGTTCATGTCATGTGGTTTTGCCCAACGAGAGGGCTTTTGGGTTTCTGCAAAAGTTAGTCCAGATCATCGTCCTGCTGGAAGCCACCTGAATGCCCACACCTACTAGAAATCAGTGATGGAGCCAAAACACAGAGATAAAGAAGTCCCAGCTGTTTCAACAGTTGGAGGGGCTGAACCCCCTGGTGTGAGAGGAACCGCACACGAAAAATACACACAGTGGGGGAATGGTAATAAACTTTAACATTTGGTATCAAAATGCAATTGACAATGTGAATGTCAATGACAGTGTCAACTTTTGAAAGACAATCATTGAAACACAGAATCAGAATGAACCAGAAACAACTCTGTTTGGTCCTTGGTGCAAGATAATTTAGTGTCTTTAATTGTCTAGTAGGTCTATCTGCCTTAATCTGTGTAGATGTGATGAATTAAATACATGTCATGATGACTCTCAAGTAGTCTGTAGTGAGGAAGAATAGAGGCCTGCCACCGAACGTTCAATAGGTTGTTGCTAGTGGTAACAGAGACGCGGCGCCATGTTAGAGGACCAAATCTGCGCTACTAGCTGCAAAAAAGTAACAAAACAAGTGGGTGAATTCATAACCTCAGTGACAGGCTTCTATTGAGAGAGTGAATTGATCAAATGGAACCCTGTTCAGATTAACTGGAGTCTAATTATTTTGTAAAGATTACCACTTAATCATGACAGGTAGTATTTCAAAGAGCAAAACCTCATGAGAGTCATGACACTCGCTATTTCACTTATCACAACACTAAGGCCAGTAATATTGAATATAGCTATTGTTGGAAACAATGCAAATGTAATAGTTCACTTGCATCATGTCCATATGCTGAAGTTAAAATTATGAATAGTTTCCTGAGCAGCTAGACAGGGATATTAAAACAAATAGGCTATCAAGTACAATATGGAGTAAAAGCCTTTGCTTTTCATTGAGCTAAAGATTATACGAGAGTTCTAATGTGTTACAGGACAAATGTACTATCTGTGTAAAGCAACGTTTGACAAATCAACTCCATCCCCAGGTGAATTTCATCAAAAGGTCTCCAAAACTTATATGATCTGTAGACAGTAAAGCGTGTTTTTGTGGAAAAAAGCTGACATCAGTAAAATGCGGAAAGAGCTGCAATCCAAGCTGGTCTATCCGTCAAAATGTTGTCTTCAATTGCACTTTTAAAATGCACTTCACTATCAGTAGTATCACAAAATGTGGAACCTTATTCCCCTCAAAATTCAAAGATTTGGTGCTGAACATGGTGCTTGAGAGCTCTTAAGGGCGTAGTGACATCTAGAGGTAAAAACAAAAAGCATCGCAATGGCAGGGAAGAGTTCGATATTGTTAAATCTAGTTTTGTTCTAAACCAAAAGAAAACAATATGTGATTTAGGAAAGAATGTTTGTATGTCTCAACCATTGTATTTGGTATTTGCCATTGGAGGAACATAATATATTTCATGGGCAGCAAGCAAAGGCTGTTCAGAATAATATATTATTTGTCCGCAAAATGTGCTGTCTTGCGTGATAACCATTTTTGCCCATGTTACATTTCAAATGGTTCAGACATTAACAAGTTACAGTTCATTGGTCATGCATTCAAAAACTTTTTAACGCAACTAACAATACTGCCACTTTGTGCTGATCTGTACCTACATAGATTTCCATGACCCAAACTGAGTGTTCTGAGATTGTCAGACTTTCTCCTTATATTCTCCTCTTATTAACTTTGAATGTAATTATACATTTGAATGTAAGTTAGAACAAACAACTCATTGGGTTTAAGCCCTCAAAATAAAAAAGCTAAACAGGCCTTATTTTTAGGGTGGATAATAATTTTTAGCCTCAACAAAAGTCAAATGCCCGTGCAAAACGATGCATCTTTGTAAATACGGCCAAATGTCTACAGAAAAACTGTTTTGCCAAAATACTGAATAATAACCTATAATAAAAATCTGAGTGTCACCATTCTTACTTTACACATGACATGCATGGCTGCCAGTGTAGCAGTATAAAGCCATTGTGAACTGGTTTCCCAGCTATAGATCCTGACCAGAAGTGATGATAAGGGTTAGGGTGTGAGTCCAATCAAGGACGAATAGTAGAGAAATATATATTGCTTGCTAACACAAGGGACACACCTTAATTGAAAAACTACCTTATACTTCGTTTTCTGACACAAATCTAAATAAGTCTGAAATGGGTAAAAATATAAACAAAAGATTTTAACCATTGAATTTGGATTATTTTTGTTAAAATTAAAAAGGTTAAAATAAGTTAAATCTGTCAGTTTCTTTGAAACTAATTTAAAAGTATTTAGAAACATTATTTAGTACACATAAATTTTCCATTGAAGATAGTTTATAAATTCAATAAGACATCAACTCTTTCATGTTCACGTTTAAAGGGACCATATAGATACATGGTAATGGATAGGAAAGATAATAATAGTGGTAAAAGGGTATTTTGCCCACGTCTGATTTCAACTGTTATTATACACTGCACTACTAGTTTGCTGTGTGTGCTAACAATGTATGCTATTGGCCCAGGCTTACCAGTAGCCTACACAAGGCTTGGTTTGGAAAAAAATATTTTAGACGAAGCGAGAGAGACCTACTTAGTTTGGACTTGCTGTAGTGGTACAATATTTGCACATGGTACTCAAAGCCACACTGCATGCACTTCAGATAATCAGTAGCGGATGCTCAAGCCTGCCTCTAGCCTCCAATTGCGTCTCATGAACATGATGGGCTGTGCAGGTTAGACCGCCTTCTCCCAGCCCCACTACGTCATATAGCGGCTTTGTGGCAAGCGAATACATCTTCCAGCAATATTGACACAGTCAGCGACCAAGGACCAATATAAGGAGAAAGTCTTCTCCGCTTCTTTGTTTCTAAAAAGGTAATACGTTATTTACTGTAAGTTCAAAGCTTTTGGAACAAGCAGCACCAAATAACACTGCTACTGTTCACGATATTTTTTTTCTGCCATGGAATACCTTCCAAGTGCTTCGGCATTTTGGCTTAAATTTTGCCTGAGCAAAAAATTTGAAAATTACGAAAATGGGATACGGATTGTCTGAAAGACGCATATGTTAATGACCCCGTATGACTTTCAAGCATGTTGCTTATTATATGACCAATCTACTCAGAGGGCCATTGTTTCAATGTCATATTCTTAACCTATCGGTTTTGGTAGGCTACTGGAACGATTTGTGTAATTACAGGAGTAAAAAAAAAAAAAATCTTCTAAAAATCTATACCCAATACAAGATACAAGATGTCTCATACATGTATCTGCTTTTGTCCGGTTTCTGACGGCAGCAAGCATCGTTTATGATGACCATGACCAGAGCTGTACGCATGTATTGCATCACTATCCGTTTTCAACGTCAACTAAACCACTAGGCTAGTAGTCGTCAACATTAGAGCAGATAATAGTGAGCATAGAGTACAATTAGACTGATACTTTGTTGCATCAGTACAGGTATTATTATGTAAATATTCTATTAGGAGGGTTTTCGTAAGTCGTTTTTGCACAAGCTGAGGATGTTCCATTCATGGTCAGCTGATGGGCTTTATACGCCACCTGACCTGTTTCTTGTTGTTTAGAGTATACTATAAACATAACATGGGATTTTGCTTGTCCCCCTAAGTTTTGTTTTATAACCATGCAGAATAACCTAGTATAGATCTTTGATTACACTTGCTAACATGCTAGTGTGTTGTACTGTACTTATGTTCTAAATATGCTAATTGGGCCGATGTTTGCCTCTCTTATCCATGCTGGACGGAAGTGGACACTTTATCTTTTCATCCCAATGCACTAGAAAGCCTGGAGAAAGACGTTCAGTTTGATAAGAACGTAGAAGTGAACAAGACTGATAGCAGGGTGCTCAATTGTTATTTGTTTTCAACAGTCATATCTTCGGTTTGGGGTTGATATGTTGAGGTTGGGGTTTATACAGTCATGAAATGGGTGAAACAAATATTTGATAAATAAGTCAAATGAGGCCCACCAACAGAGTCTATCAGAAGGGAAGTAGTCTACTGCCTGCTGTCCCAGTTTTGTTCACATCTTTGACCAGTGTAGGCCGATGCATGCAGAAGACAGTGATTAACTTACACAAGACTATAAACGGGTTGTGCTCACCTTGCTGTTTTATTATTTTCTTTGTGTAAAAAACGGTTCGTTAAAAGTAAGTCTTCAACAATCAAATAAGCAGGTTTAAAATCGTGTTTTACAGCTGTGCAGGTCAGAAAAACACTTTTTTTGCTGTTCCTAGGCGAAATAAAGCACTGGGATGTTTGATGAACTAAAAACGAGTTTAATATTTAACCATCTCAAGCAGGTGTATGTAATAATGGTTAATACTGATCAGTCAATATCAGTATCAATATTTTACCCCATATTGTGCATTTTGAAACCTGAAACATTCAGAACCTGTTTGGAATGGAGTCTGGTATGCATTAGACTGCATACCTTTGACTAACATGTTAAGTTCCCGGGCTGGGGCGATAACTACTTAAGTGACTAAGCTTAGGTGATTTGTGTTGGGCCATGGTCCTTAGTAAACAGGGAAATTAATCTCAGACTGTAATCCCAGGTGAGCAGTGGCCTACTTATGAAAATAAGTCATACAAGTCATGTTTTGGTCATCACACGATTTTGCTAAGATGCATGCTTCTTCTAATTCACTTCATACAGGTTTCTGTGTTCTGGTCGACATCAGGCTTAACCTTGTCAATGATCCACTTTAAAATCTGTATTAGTCATTAGCTGCTACTGTGCAGATTGAGTGAACAGGAAAGGGAACTTAAGCAGAAAGCCAATTCAAGCATTCAATTCGGTTCTTATGAGTGCTGCAGTTGGTGTGTAGTTTGTTGACTTCTCAACAAGGCATGTTGATAAAAAAACATAATTGCACGGAGTGTCAATTACCTTTTCCTTGGACATACCCTATACCCTAGGATATTCTTTACATGTTACCACAGATACATAAACCAACCAAATCTTGGTATTGGCCAGCAATGGTGTTGATCTTTGGTCAAGTTACCTTGACAGGCATTGTAGGTAATCTGAGACTTATGTAAAATAAAGTTCTGCTCTGGCTTTATTTGGATACATACAACCAGTATTTTGCCAGTGTTTAACTCATACTCTATAATGTTACCAGTGTTTATGTAAAATATAGAGCTCACAGAGTGCATGTTGAACATTATCGATTGCCCAATCATGATCCAATGAATCTCTTACCTCTTTGTGCTTCCCCCTGCTAATCTACACAGGACCACTGTTAGTGGACTGGTGAAAATATCACTTCAAGTTTATTTTTGTTCCCATGCATTCTCTTTGAGGACCAGTTCTACAAAGCTAAAAGTCTGACAGTGTAATAGAATGGGTAACAGAGACCTCCTTTTTTTCAAGGGAAGACCACTGGCTGGTAGTCCATATGAACAGGGTGTTCACCTCAGCTTTCAATGGGGCCGATTGTTGACACAAATTCCTCTGCTGTTTCAGTGTGTTCTGAATCTCACTCAAAATAAGACATTACAATACCCAAAAGTGTTTTCATACTTGCCTTTGGAGATAACATCACAGTATTTAAAAAAACAAGTAATTGCAAAGCACAAGCTCTGCACAATCTTCTATGTATAACCTATGGGAAATGTCTCTTTGTCAGTTCTTACTGGTTGATTGTCTACTCTGCGTGTGTTATATTTTAGTGAATCCAAATCAACTTGATCCCAGTTCTACATCATTTATTCAAACTCAGACCTCATGTTTCAAATGACAAATGACTGTTAGGCATGCGCCATTTACAGTTTGCATACATTCAAATGCACACTGAACTAATCTCAAAACATTTGCAGAAAACTATACCCTGACATGGCAACCATTTATTACATACTATGAAGATGTGTTCTTATCAATACAACAGTGCATCAATGTAAACTCACTTAATGTAATCAAAGTACAAATGGGAAGAGGGGTTCGGTTGGAACCCCCTTTCGATAGAAAGATGCGGTGACCTCAAGGTCAAATATACAACCTTTAGTTAACAATTCACCTTTTAAAAGAGAGCCTATTGATAAGTTGGGTACCATACTGGTGGTTGTGTGTGCAATTGTACCAGTCTATATAGCCTTTCAACAATGTATTTCGTGGCTTATGATTTTAAAAGTGTTTTATAAAGACATACATACTTTACATTCTCAATGGCAAAAGTGTGACTTCTCTGCATTCCACGGGTATAATCACCACGTATACAAACATTAAGTTGACGTTAGTCATGTAGTATGTGCACATTTATTTCCTTTGATCCCTCACCTTTTTACCTTCAAAGCATGTTTCTTGTAAACACAGAGGGTTTTCTAGATTATTTGTGGCAATAAAAAGAAGGACTTTTAAGAGCAGAAAATGTTTTGCAGGGAAAAGCTTATTTACCCTTATATCATCCCCTCATAAAAGTAAAGGTTGTCACACTAATGCCCTAGCACTACAGCTGGTTTGGGCAGGCTAAACCTTTTAGAGAAATTAGCTGTGTTGTTAGTAAATAATAAAAACGGACACAGTTCATTCCAACCACTGCTACTTATGGGGTTTTCCGTTTAACTTAGTCTCCCTCATACCTCACAGCTTTTGATCTTTTTGTAGACCAAATTATAACCTGCAGAGTTAATGAAATCGCAGGACTAATTTCAATGTGACAGCAGGGACCCCAAGGGGGCTGGTCCATTGTTGACACGGTCTGTTTTTGGTTGGAGGACATAATCTAGGTCGCTTACTGACCTAAAACTAGCTTTGTGTGGTCACATGGAGATCAACCCCACGTGGAGCATTTATTAGGTTTTGCTTCCTTTACACAGCATAGCAGAGTGCAGATCTCTACGTCAGTCTACTTCAAACCCACTACATTAACACTAATGTTGATGAAGCAAGTGTGTTTATCATGTAATTGTTCTGCTCACTTAAGCCAAGAGAGGCTCTTTATGTTCTTTGCCTGTGTTGTCAAGAGCAGCCTCTGAGCACCCGGCCTACATTATTTGTTCTCGTTTGGCTTGCTTACACTCAAACTAACATAATCTGGTGCAGTGTACAATCAATGACAACGCCATTGAGCATGCTTGCCATGTAATTACCGTGCTGCAGTAAGGTTATAGGCTGGGTAAAGTAGTGTATGGTTCCTTTGAAACTGCCTTGTACCTTTCTTCCCATCACCTTTCCTGAAACAAAACTGGGCTGGAGAACCAAATAATCAATTTGCTAACTACCCTCAATGAGCTTATATCTATAATACGCTCCTTGACTACCACTAATGCCTGCATTCTCTTTAGGCGGTTTGCCAAGTTACAATTCAGTTTTGACCTTGGTCGAAGGAGCCTGGTGGGTAGAAGTTTGAATAGTGTCCATTGGTCCCCACTAATACTACACACAGTCTAGGAACATGTATTCAGTATGATCAACTGTCATTTAGAAAATGAATTAGGAAACAGTTTTAGTTATCGCTTAGGCTCTCTACTGAAAATGTTTGTAAAAGTAAAAAAAAAAAAAAAGTTGGTTTTAAAGCAAAGTTAGTGGAGACATACCAAAAGCGATAGATTTTGAGAAAGTGATAAATTTTTGCCCAACAAAGACACGATTTAGCACTAGTAGGCTTCCGTGTGATTAGTCGAAATCCAGTAAAACTCTATAGATTGGTCCATAACTTTTTATTTGACTCTTAATGAATCTGCTTGTGTGTACACGGTTTACAAGTCTGCACTTTAGCTAAACAGATGATATGCTGATTGGGTGTTAATGCAAGGAAAGTGTTGTTTGTTCTGATTAACCACATAAATGGGCTACTTACTCAAATAAACACGCTTTTTTATTTTTTTAAACAAAAAAAAAAGAATCTTGTCTGGATGGATCTGGTGACTTCAAAATTGTTTTGGTCTTTGTATTTGAATGTACCAACCTAAGCAGCTTATGAGCCTAGATAACCCTTATGTATTGTTGTCATGCTCAATAAATCAAGCAAACTATCATAACAGTGCTATGGTCATCCAATAATCAGATTAGGCTGTATTACATTGTAGATTGTTATTAGAAAGACATAATCTCTTTAGTTGTTGATTAAAAGAGCTGCATATTGGAATACGTACAAAAGATTATGTATTTCTGTGTAACAATTTTGTAAATTTAATAAATATTTAAACTCAAGAACATGACAGAAGCAGTGCACAGGTAGACCCTTATCATAGCTTTAAGTAATACGTGTGGTAACTACTACCTGTTTTACCACACAAATGTTCAATTCCTTACTTCCAAGTTACTGCAACTGCTGCATTGCATAGCTTGATTTGGTTGGCTTTTGGTTTTATTAAAGATCGTATCATCACAGAAACAGGGAATAATCATTACAAGCATTTTATTCCTTGTGAGGTGGTCCAATCACTGTGCTCCCTGGCAATTCCTTTAATGGATTGTCTGCTGTTGACAGCTGGGACGGGTGACTAAGACTGTACAAAAGTGAAACATGATGTGGTGACGTGAGACAGCGCAAAGTAATTTATTGATGACAGTGACAGCCGGTTGCCATTGCCATAGGCTTTTTTACTACCACTCCAGAGAATTATATGCTGAAGATTCAAGTCAAGATGCAAGTTGCTAACATCCTTTGTCCAATATATCGTCCCATTTTCAAAACTGTAAACACAATTAGCACAACATGCGTGTTTTGTGGACCATATCATTAACACAACTCATGTTGTTTTCACAGTGTGTAATCAATGAACACTTTTCTAAAATACTTACATTTTCCATACATACAAGCTTACCTACCAAAATTCTGGACTGATCTTGAGATCTGGTCTCATTTGCAAAGGCTTGCACATAGCATGCCAGAAATTAAAACCTAATGTTTAAAACCTTATGTAGTATGAAGCCTCTACTTCTGCAACAACAGCAGCTCAAGAGTTATTTTGAAACCACTGATAAGCATTTTTTGAACAAACAGACCATTGAACATTTGGAAATAGCTAAAATGTAATTGTGCATTTTATTGTTAGACATTTGGAACCAAAGCCTTTTGCAAAGGCCATGTATGTTTCATCTTTGTTTATCACTGGAAGCAATGTTATGTTGCTAATAAAGCTTTTACTGCTGCAGTTATATCACTTAGACCTTTGTTGTACTGTACATTATATAAAGCAAAGTAAAGATGAAATGACTCATCGACTTTTAGATAGTAGGTTGCCAAAAATGCACACATTCGACACTGCTATTAGGACATTATGTCCCTTTTTAATTGAAAACGTGCTGGTGTTTTGACAGAATCATTTGATATTTAGTCAGGTTTGCCGTGTTTTGATAGTGTATGTAGAGAAAGTATTTTTTTCCATTTGGAATGCCATTTAGAAGAAAATGTGGTTTTGAGCTGAAAATGTGTAATTTGGCAAATTGTGTGATGTAGGTGTGTTGACGTGTTAAGAGTTCAGAAAAAGTATAGTTAAAGGCTTGGTAGCAATTGTAAAAAATAAATAAATCCGTAAATCATGTATTGTCTACTGCTGAGCTCTGTTTTGTTCTGCCAACTGTACAGTTCTACTCACCCTCAGGTTTCAGGTTTCCTAGACACCTATGGAAACTGTTGTAAACACATTAATCTGCATGTTCTTCAACTAATGCTGAGCATGTTTTGCTGCACTAATCCAATTCATAATCAGTTGCTTGTGATGCTGAAATGCCAGTAGGAGTTGTTGATTGCTAATTATGTTTTTTACTAGAAGTTGTGTAACTCTTTTTATTATTTTGTTCTATGATAAAAAAAAATCTGTTTTATGTTGTAACTGATAATATAAGTCTATGGACAGAAAATTGTGTGTGTGTGTGTGTGTGTGTGTGTGTGTGTCTCTGTGTGTGTGTATGTGTATGTGTATGCAAGTGCACACATATAGCATATATAGCACAGAAGCTCCTTGCTAATGTTGATCTCAACTTTCACACAATCAGGGCATCTTTGCTTTGTAAACAAGGTCCTGTGATTTTTGGCAACAGCATGCCTCCACACTTTCCAGGTACATACGTTCTGAATAGATTGTTGCTGTATGCTTCAAAAATATATGTACTAATGTTTCTTTTATTATGTTACTCCATCTGACACACAAGGTAAACTGTGGTTGGGGCAATGAATCCATTCAGATTATTCAAAATCCTAGCTTTTCTTACAAAGTCCCTTACACTTCAAATTATTTTTCCTAACAATTTTTTTATTGAAGGCGGTCCTGGCCTTTTAAATCACGTAGAGGTAACAAGGACCAAGGTGTGTTGGTGTATGTGTGTGTGTGTGTGTGTGTGTGTGTGTGTGTGTGTGTGTGTGTGTGTGTGTGTGTGTGTGTGAATGTGTGTGTTTGCATATATAGTGAAACTCATGACTTTGTTTGGATTACTTTCCCTCCCTCCTTTCTCAAGTCTTATGACTTTGCAGTCATGTGTGTCAATGACAAAGGCAACAGAGCTAAAGGTTATTTTCATTTTCTGCCCAGTTGAAAATGAAGGAAATGCACACAGTTTTAATGTTCAAGAGCATTTTAGGGCAATAGTATAGTTTTTTGCACATACTATGTCAAAACATCATTATAACCTTCCTGCCTACACCTTTTCTTATCACTTTTTATCCTTTAATAACCTTGTTATGCTTCCCCCCTCCCCAGTGAGCTTTGAGCCAGGCCAGTGATGCCTCCCCCTGCCGCAGGCCCCCCTGTCGTGACTCCACCAGATGGGGGCTGGGGGTGGGCCGTGGTGCTTGGCGCCTTCATCTCCATAGGATTCTCCTATGCATTCCCCAAAGCCATCACTGTATTCTTTAAAGACATCCAAAAGATATTTGGAGCCTCCTACAGCCAAATAGCATGGATCTCCTCCATTATGCTAGCCGTCATGTATGCTGGAGGTAAGAACTTGGGTGTTTTCTGAAATTAGCATGTAAATGTCTCTTTCAGCTTCATACTGTACAAATGACAAGTCATTCTCCCTGTGACTCTTCCACTTATTGTCTGGTAACACTAAGCCTCCTGCTTGGCAATGAAGTTTATCCCTTCTTAGGATCCAAACAGTTATTGTCCATACAAGGATACATCTAGTCAGGACAGCTGATTTGACTGAACAGGTGTACCAATACTTGAGATAGGTCTGTTGTCATTTGTTCTAGTCCTAGTGAAATCTATTCATATTGATCTGAGCCTCATCAGTTATTCATGAAACACCTGCTTGCCTTATGTGTTTGTCCTACTTTCCCACCTTCTTGATTAAACAAATACCATTTGAATATTACGTATTTTTCAGATTTTATTCTTGCGACAATTGTCGTTTCTAGTAGTTGTGAGATACTGTTAACATTTACCAACTGAACAATGTGGCTTACAAACAATCAGGGGTTGACAAATATTGACTAAAATCAGTGCACACCTTTGCACAGGGTGTTTGTTCTTTTGTTGGAGAACGGGGTGGAATTTGTATGACAGAGCATGCGGTATAATTAATGTTTTCAATATATGCATCTTGTTCCTCCTGCCAAGGGTTCAGGACAAGCTTATTGTATGTTAACCTTAAAAAAACTCTGTGATGTTGACGCCAGTCACTAAACTAACGGATATAAGTGCTAATGCATTATATGCTAATGATTCGGCAGGTCTTCTCTTTAGTATCATGCACTGCCCGTAACAGATATTATGATCACCTGTTGTAAAATCACATATTTAATATTACACACATTCTATGCAAATCCTCAATTGATTTGGGGAAATGCAATAGTTACATCTGATATGATTGATGATAAATCATCTCTTATGCTCAAAGACTACATCACAATTACACCAGGCATATAGTGTACCACTTGTATCATTCCCCCATTCTTTCATCCCCTCGGAACGTAGCTAGTGTGTCGCTCTGCTGTGACGTACTAAGTTGCAGGCTGTGTGTCAGTGGTGGATCAATGTCACTAATCCAGAGAGAGAGGCCCAGGGAGAGTTGACCTTGCACGGGGAACCATGAGCACACTCCAGCCTCTGTTGACTGTCAGCACAGCCATGTTGGCTGGTGCTTCAGAAACATTACTGAACTTTGGGCGAAAGTTGAGCTAAACAGCTACTCACAAAATGATCTTAAGGCATTAATGATTAGGTCATTAAATATAGGAGCAAAAGATCCACATTTAATGTTGAGTGTTAGTATCAGATAACTGCATCAGAACACACTTTTATCATTGTTGCCTCATTTATGAGAAACTGAGATTGTATTAAGCAGGTTTAACATGGCCTGTTCTTATAGAAGAGTAATATAATGTAATATAATATGATATAAAACACAGAGTGATATAATTAATAGCACACAAGTACTTTCTCCTTTCTTTTATCATTAGCATTGGACTTGACCGGTTTAAATCTTTTTCTTTATAACACTTGACTATATTCACTTTCGAGTAACTGTATGGAGTTTAAGTTTGAGCACTGCAAGAGAATATATACTTTTGTAAAGGACACAATGTGATAGCTATGGCACTCAACGTTTTGGCCTAGCCAGAATCCTCCTAGCCCTAGAGAATACTGATCACTGCTGTGTATGCAAATGAGGGGGACTTATTTCTTCAAGGTCAAAAAAAAGATTCATGCAGAGCAAATTAACTCAGTCTTCTCCTTGCCCATCATGCTTTTCATACAGCACCCCTTAGACTTTAATACAGTACGTTATTTGGTTGCTAATTTGAACATTATTCAAAAGAGAAGTTTCATTACTGCTAACTTTGCTTATTCAGCATACAACCCTACTGTTCATGTATTTTACATTTGTAAATTGCGTACCAGAGAGAAATATTTTCATGTGACCAACAGACAGCATTCCTACAGCCCATTAAGACGATATGGGAGCGTACTACTACTTAGCCATTTCTATTATTAGATATCCTTAATTTTAGCCTGTTAAACTAATTGGATTAATCCATTTAGTGCTCACTAGGGCAGTGCTTATGACCATTGCATAGTAAACATGTCTAAATTTGTCTGAAGCTAAGCAATATATCTGTGTTTGTTTGTTTTTATTTATTACAGGTCCAATAAGCAGCATATTGGTGAACACATATGGTTGCCGGCCGATTATGATCATGGGGGGCGTGTTATGTTCAATTGGGATGATCTCTGCCTCCTTCTGCAACACCGTCACACAGCTTTATTTCTGTATCGGTGTTATTGGAGGTTAGTCGGATTGCATGCAGTTAATTTAATTAGTATCTCAACTTCTAAGGAAGTAGTTAAAAATAAATCTGTTTTGAAATAAGGAAGATCCTCTGTCTACAGCACTATATTTTATCCATCAAAGTTTACAGCATGATCTGAGCTTATTTATTTAGTAACGTTGGTCTGATGTAAATATATTCGTATAGTTTTGGTAAAAATCTTTTCATTCCCCTATAGGACTAGGCCTTGCTTTTAACCTCCAGCCAGCGCTCACTATGATTGGCAAGTATTTCTTTAAGAAACGTCCTATTGCTAACGGGCTGGCTATGGCTGGCAGCCCAGTGTTTCTGAGCACCTTAGCCCCTCTCAACCAGTACCTCTTCAACTCTTTTGGCTGGAGGGGCAGCTTCCTCATCTTGGGTGGACTGCTGCTCAACTGTTGTGTAGCCGGCACCCTTATGAGACCCTTAGGACCACTTCCAAGCAAGGTAAAAAAGGATGAAGAATTGGTTGTCTTGACAAACACAAAGAGAGAAAAACCCACTGCATGGGAGACGGTCAACAAGTACCTGGACCTTTCACTCTTCAAGCATAGGGGCTTTCTCATTTACCTTTCAGGCAACGTAATCATGTTTCTGGGCTTCTTCGCACCCATCGTCTTTTTGGCAGCCTATGCCAAGGACATGGGTGTAGATGAATACTCTGCTGCCTTCCTGCTGTCCATCCTGGCCTTCGTTGACATGTTTGCCAGGCCCTCCATGGGCCTGCTGGCCAACTCGAAGTGGGTACGTCCCAGGATCCAGTATTTCTTTAGCTTCGCTGTGCTGTACAATGGGGTGTGCCACATCCTTTGCCCTTTTGTGGAAGATTATACGGGTCTGGTGGTGTACGCAGTGTTTTTCGGTTTTGCCTTTGGCATGGTCAGCTCGGTGCTGTTTGAGACTTTGATGGACCTGGTCGGGCCTCAGAGGTTCTCAAGTGCTGTGGGGCTCACCACGATTGTAGAATGCTGCCCAGTCCTCCTTGGTCCACCACTTGCAGGTATGGTAAATCAGAAGGCTTATTTTATATATATATATATTTCCAGTACTTGCAGCATTTCCTATATTTACATAATTATTTGATATAAGGAAAATAGAGTTATTTTTGTTATTTGAATAAAGTAGGCTCTATTTTTTGGCTCATGTACAGGTCTTGTTGACATACCTCACAATGAAAATGTAAATGTAAATAATGTGTATGTTAGTATTGCCTTCAATGCTCTTTTTTTCTGCAGGCAAACTGGTGGATGTCACCAAAAATTACAAATACATGTATTTCTGCTGTGGGGCCGTGGTAATTCTGGCCAGTATTTGGCTGTTCATTGGAAATTTCATCAACTATAGACTTCTGGATCGTGAGCGCAAGCAGGCAGAAATATACAAAAGGACTGTGACAGATGACCCAGACCAGGACCAGAAAGAGGCTGATGGTGTAGTCCAAGCCTCGGAAGACCTTGTCAACGATGGCCCTAAAGACGAGGATGCAATGCAACGGGAGACCAACATCTAGAATCCGCTACCCTGCCTACAACCTACCACTACCATGACATGTTCTCTTCTATAATCAGTTTGGGCCAGAAGGAAGTCAAGAAGAGGCTTTCAGGTGTAGACCAATCTTATCTTCAGGGTCCCCGGCCCTTATTACTTTCAAACTGCCAAAGTAACGAATTGTGTTGCAGTAGAATACTGTAAGGCATATTTATCTTCAAACTAGTGACTGCCATGAGAAGTACAGATGTATCAGCTTGGTGGGGAAATGTAACATAGGCATGTCAAGAGTTTTAATGGCTACCAATGAAACACATTGTATTGAATGATCTAGGTTGTAGTATTAGCTGAAGTATTTGGCCCTGTCACTGAACCTAGAACACCAGCATTCCGTGCACTTGTCCAGGTCCATTCAGTTCATAGTTCCAGTAAAAAATCTCTGTATTACTACTGTAAGGTTAGGCAAGAGACCACCAATCTCACTTCACAAGACAAGACAGATACAAGGTTTTGGTTGATAGACACCCATGTGTTATGCTGGTCTTTAGTGCACTGTGTATGTTCTGTAGTTGAAACTGCAGAACTGTTATTCTTTATATCAGGTCACAAACAGCTGTTATAGTGTCTAACAATGCATGTTGCACGTGGACTCATAGATGCTGCACTCATCTAAAAGGCAAAGTTTTTCATCTTTCAAAGAATTTGGAAAATAAATCTGATGCAATTCGATCGATTACTGCCAGGTTGAATGTACATTTATTCTCTGGCTTTGCACCAGGGCCTTAATAACGTTTGCATTATGACTAACCCATCTAGAAATGTGTGTATTCGTGTTTAAACCAAATATTGAAGCCATGAGCAATACGCTTTACCTATTCATTGTATTGATGTACAGTATTTAACACATTTACAGGGAAACTCATTAATGTGGACTTACGAATGGTAATTTCTGGGAATGTCTAACTGTCCCAATGATACAAAGCCTTAATTAAAGTATGGAACTAAATAGTTTCTATATAAATCTGTAATATACTATATGAAGTATAAATATGAAGGCAAACATGTTGGTATGCTAATGTGTATCCCTTTTTGTGAAATGGGTCACTGTCTTTTATTTTCGTACTTCTGATTTATTTAAGAAAGTGTATCCTAATTGTAATACACAGTATGCTTGAAAAATGTACTCAGCTTTCACAATTTTGTACTGATCAGTTCATTCCACTTATTTGACATTACTACTATACAGTTATAATCTTGTGTATTATTCAGATGATATGCAATCAATCAAACATATTTGTCCGAATATTGTGTTAACATACCTTTTCCTGCCATTCATTTCAAAACTGTCAAGATGCTCTTGAGGACAATCTGTTCTAAGGTTTTTTTTTACCTGTCAGCTTGTGGCCAATGTTCTGTCACTGAGAAAAGTTAATTAGATCTTAGACAGGTATTTGCCGTGATCTGCTTCTTGTCTAGATTAATTGTATGTATTTGCTTGACAACTGAAAACAAAGAGGTATGCATTAGCTGTCAATGAATGTATACAGTGATTGGGCAATCATTATTATCAACAGGCACTGCCCCCTGCTGGTTTAAGAAGGTCCAACCAAAACTATTATTATTGCTACAAGTTTTCCCCTTATATGGTCAAATTATACATTTGTTCTTATTTAATTGATTTGCTCTGGTGTGCCAGACTGCTTAAAATGTTTTGGGGAAACTTTTGTATTTAATTCAAGTGGTATCTCTTGATTGTTGATTCATTGTACGTTGTGTTGATTTCTGTATGGTCTTCTTAATATACAAACATGCATCTTTAGTATTTGCTGCTATTGCAAAGGAACCTACATTATGAAAGCTGGGCATTGTCGATTGGACCAGAATAATTATTTAACTTTTTAAAATGTTTGAGTTCACCGTTATAATTGGGTATTTAAAGCAAGTTTCTTGTTAGCTTTTATATTGACTTGTTTTATTTCAGAGGTAAGGATATTGAATGGACATCAATTCTTAAACTTATAACGTTTAATTTTTTTTTTAAATAAGCATACATCAACAGACAGGTAAAGTACTTAGCTTTGTGCCACAGTTGAGATAATCTTTAATGTAATCTATGTGTGATTATATGGAAAAATCTTCCTATCCATGAAATACAGATCTGAAATGTTTTCAGATTGTTTGAATAGCATTCCGAAAGCTATACTTTTTTTGTAAATATTATTTGACCGAAATTTTGTTTGTTAATTAAATATCTGTATTGTTTAAGGACCAAAAGGAATTAGATTAAATCTTAACCATTTTTCTTAATAGACGCATTTTAATGAGGGTCAATGAGATCATTTACACACTGTTAGCCTTATAAAATATAGAATTGCTTATTTAAAAATAAATTATGGTGTATTTTTTAGGATGATAAAAGCAGGGTTTTTAGTTTATTGTATATCTTTTTGTTAATCAAAATAGTTATTGTGGGATTTGTTAAAATTCCCTAACCTGAATCAACTGTTGATGCTGTGTGCTATTCCTATTAGATCTATCATACCACAGGGCTGATAGAAATGATAACTATAACACACAGTGGTTGCAATTTGTATTATCAATTTTATGTTGGCAAATGAATTTTCAACGTGTTCAATGCTTCAGAAAATAACTGCATAATTAACTTAAAAACATCCGTCACAGAACCAATAGCCTAATATGAGCTGTCATGTAGCCTACAGTAGTATATCTTGATTCTTGAATAATGGTGATATCACTGTACACGTTTATTTGTACAGATGCATTTTGTCCTGTGTTGATGACATACTAGAATGGACTTATTTGGATGGATTATTTAGATGTTGGTCTTGCTACTGGGAGGCTAATGTTGACACTTACACGTTACCACAAATTTTATTATTCAATGTTGTTAGAAACCTGCCGTGCCTTAATAATCTCAATTCAACATGTCATTTTCCAATAAGGGCAACTTTGCTTCTTTTGCAAAATAGAACTATCCATGAAATCCCAACTTTTAAAGAAACGATTGAAACAGCCTTTTTATTATATTTTATTATTTAAAATTTTTCTTTACAAACAGCTACTGCCAGAACTTGTTACTTGAGTCAATAACATAGAAAGATAATTTAATGAGAATAAGTTACTAGTGGTGAGAACGTTGAATACAGTTCTAAATCTGCTTATCTTCACAATTATAATTACATTGTTCTTGACAAATTATGCTTAAGCAAAACTTTGACTAATGAGCTAATGTGTAACACTCTGCTACATTTTAGTTACAAATAATTTAGTTTGCAAGCCTTTATCATTGTGAAATGTTATCTTGACTTTTCTTTTTAGTAGAGTTATGCTATTTAAGACTGAATTAGTGTTTTTAGACTGAGTTATGAAGTCACAAAAATAGTTAATTTTTAAAGTGTAGAATGTAAGATGGTGCTTAACATTTACACCATATAAAATGCTATCAACACATTAACTAGCTGATTGGCCAAACACATATGCAGATCCCCATTTTAATCTGTGAAGTGATAACTAAGTTATGTTATTGCAGTACACCAGTCCCTTCCAGTAGCAAGCAAACTATTTCTCCGTTTTGGAATAACATGTTAGGTTATGTCAATATTTTCACTACCTCTGCAACTGTCATGTCAGAGTAAAGAAAAGTACCACACAGGTATAAACAACTGATCTTAGTTTTTTTTTTGTAATATATGGATGCAAAATATCACAAAAGTTAAATAAAGTACATCTGAACACGTAATTTCTTATTTCTTTTATTTAATTACAATTTTAACATCTCTTCCCAACAGTTCCATCAGCATATTACATAGCCAGATCACAAAAGTGTGGTGCTGTAATAGATAAAAACTTTACTTTCTCTAAATTATCACCTTGTGTATTTTTAATATAGATTTCCAGTGTGAACTAAATAAAATTTACTCAAGCTCTTGAAAATTAGGTTGCAGTTGCTAAACGGGTAAGCCATAAATGTGACTGTAGCTTTTTGTGGTTGATAGCAAGTCTGATGGAAAATACTGTGAACAGCTACCAGATTAGGAAGCAAATTTGAGATTCTTATTAGGCACTTGCCTGGCTGAAAATTCTGGTGACGCTTTTTTAATAATATACCATGTAACACGAATTATTGGAATTGTATTATATGCCATTTATGCTATTTAGATAGACCACTTATGTACCTCTGTGACATACCCCTAGTTCCATCCCATGTATTTTGTGATGCAAACCGTTGTCTCCGCAAAATGTGTGCAGATCCTCCTGTTAGTATGCAATGCTTCAGTAAGGCATGCATGCCGATGATGGCTGAAGACCCTCAGGCAGAGTTTCAGGCTAGATTTTAATGGGGCGGTAAGGGTCAACAGGAGAGGAGAGAACAATGAGCCTCTCTAGTTTCCTGTGATAGGCATTTTAGCAGTGCAGGGGACCTCAAGGGAACCTGATGGCGCTTGAATGCAGAAGTTGACCTTCAAAACCGTGTCAAACTGTATTTCCTGGTAAGCCATAGAACTTCAGTTCAACACTGATCCCCTGTGGCTTCCTTCAGTTCTAACGGTTAGCAACTGCCACATTGTTTAAAAGCATATTCCCCAGCATTACTTTCTAAACTACCATTGACGATAAGCTTATACGTTAAATACCAAAGGGACAATCCCTGCATACAGAAAATCGTACATGGTTCTCTAAATTAAACCAGTAAATTGTTAGATTATCAGTACTTCAACAGTCACTGTCACATATATTTTAATCTCCATGTAATTTGTTTTTTCCATCGTGACATGTTTACGTATTATAGAGCAAGCTCTTTACTGAAATTATAGGGATCACTAATCATTGTTCCTTATTGCAAAGCGTAGCACTTGAATTGTGGGATAGAACTTCAAAGAACTCCCTACTGAATCCTTTCCAGCATGCCAGTCCATCAGTTGTGGATCAATCACAGGCCTGTACAGGTTATGTGACAATGTTGCACTGTGTACCTGTTTGTTGATGCCTTTAGAGGGAAATCAGACAGCTGACTTTGTGAAAACTGCTAGCGAGGCATCCCTTTCAAACCCCTATTAGTGTGCTAGTCAGTTAGTGAGAATGGAACCAGTATTGCCAACCCCTGAGGCATCCGACCCAAACTGGACCTCAAACCGTCATGCCCAAAAGCTACAAGCTGCTCGGGTGTTTCAACAAGACACACATTAACCTTTCCCAGTTAGTTTTCGGTGGAGATCTCCCACTTTGAAGTGCTTCCATTTAACCTTCATTTAACTTTTGTGTCATGTTCTCCCAAGCGCCCCATTTTGACAGTGGATGGCTTTAGAACTATTGAGAATGCCTCAGGGCTCTGGATGGCATATTCCGCAGCACATCTGTCTACTTTGCCACCAGGTCGTGGAATGAGGAACTAGCTCCACTTTATATTGCCAATGGTCTGCATATTACCTGTCTCTGCTCCCTTTAGCCTATAAAGAGACAGTGGTAGGTTTGCTTTTTTCAATGTTTATTATGACAGGCTTGTAGACGGTGCTTATGAACGGTAAAATACAAATACATGTGCATTGTACGCATTGTATTTACATAACATTGAAATATACATTTTTGCCAAAGGTTTGTGTGTTAATGTGCACAGTATGAGACGTCAGAAAAAGATATGGAGAGAGCGAGAGAGAGCGAGAGATAGAGAGAGATAGAAAAAGAGAGAGAGAGAGAGAGAGAGAGAGCGAGAGAGAGAGAGAGAGAGAAAGAGAGAGAGTGAGAGGGGGAGATAATCATATAGAGTTTGACAGGGTTATCTCACAGTAGTTGGCATGAACTTTGACAGTGAAGATCTTTTAAAATCTTTTGATCTGACCTGTCTTTCGATTAAACAGTAGATGACATTGCACACAGAAAAGGGCACATGGAATTTATAAATTTAACGGAATGCCACCTTATGGCAGTGAGGGTTTCTCACACTGGAATGTTGAATCCAAGGACGACTATTTGCTAATCAGATCCTCATGATGTACTAAAACTTGTTATCACTATATAGTACCACAAATCACACATTAGTTTCTTCTAATGTGCACACATTTGGCCTAGTATAAGAGCAGGGCTGGCACGTAGGGGGCACTCTTCTCTTCTTTATTGTTTATGCAGTCCCAGTCTACTTTACCAGGGGTGTTTTTTATATTTGAAAAGATAATTGAGTTTGAAAGGGGAGAAGAAACAATGTATTTGGTTATGTATTTATGATTTTATTGTAGTGCTCCCATGAGTATTGTTACAAGTTATAAACTTTTCTTAGAAACCAAGAAAAGACAATTATAAATAGCACATGAGAGGCAAAGATGACAGTGCTTTGTTTCATCTCTGGTTCAATTATATGTTCAAAATTCAGCCAACAGATTTCAAAGTCGGACTTTGGCTGAGGTTTTAGCAAAAATGCTAATCAAATCCGTTGCGCAAGGCGATTACTAATCATTTTCAAAATCTCTAGATTCAATTAAGGGACTATGATCAAATTTAAGGCCTGAAAAAAACAGTCAGTGTTAACAGGAGGTCTATTTTTTCTGCAATCTAGCCTTGAAATCAAGTGCTCTTTGAACAGCCAAAGAAAACATTCTGTAAGACTGTTGGTAGAATAAGAAAAGTATCCCGAAAAACAATTGGCTATTCTTATGCATGTTTCACGCTTCTATTTCATTAACTATGTCCTACAGCTCAGCTGCACACATATTACTTGCATGACTGCCAAAGTTGGGTAAAACTGGGACACCTCAGCTCTGTTTTGGTATTTAATTACAATCAAACTGCTGACACACTAACTAATACGTTGCACCACGCAGCAGTTTTTTGTACTTCTCTCTCATCCCCATCCACACCTGACTGATTGTCCCCACTGTAGATAATATATCATCTTATTCCACCATACAACTTAAACTGATATCAAGTTGTGGTTATAAACCCACATTTGGGGACAGTGAATTAGAACAATTTACTGCGTTTGTGATCTATTGATCTTATGTCAAAGATAAGATTCCAGGTGATACAACCTTTTGATCATTACTAGTGTCAGTGATGCAGGTAGTAATACACATATTCAGCACACTGGTACTTGCTGTTGTGCTAAGAGTACATTCAATTCTAATCACACATCCTGGTAATTAACATAGCCACCAAACAGAGCACACGCCATTAGAAGTAATCATCAAGCCCCTCAGGAAACGTATTGGTTTCATTATGTTGACACTCAAACCATAAATAAAGCTAAATTATTTACCTTCAGAAAAGGTTGACAGTTGATGCATTTTACATTCAAACAAATCAGTAATGTTCGGAAGCACTGCAAATTCGAAACTGACTTATTCTTAATGAAGAAGGTAGTTTATGAATATTCAGAACCAACCTGTCTAGGTTTGCATGTACCATGTCATCCTTTTGGTATGAGTTTCTCACTTTGCTCTCTGTCTCAGATTGAAGCCCCAGTGGCAGCAGGTGAGCTGCCAGCAGTTGGAGAGTACCATCTGCTTCTGTTATTTTGTACAAACATAAATCTTTGATGCTCTTCAGTTTATGCTTTTGGCTTTTGCCTTTTTTCTCAGTTATATTAACCATAATTTTGTGGTAGCAATTTCCTTGATAGGTCCTTTACATTTTATGATGCAATTACACTGTAATGGATGGAAGTTATGCCATCGATGAACAATAACAAAACATAGGAATGTAATTTCAGTAAAAAGAAGTAATAATAGGTATTTTACTTAAACAGTTACTCATCTTTAAATGTGACAATCACAAATTACACCTAATTCTCAACAACAAAGTGAAATATAAATAAATATATATATAAATATGTCCATTTATATGCTTTGTCACATTTCTTGATAACACTGGAGCAATGGTGAAGTGGAATAATAGTTCTGCTCAACTATTTATTTTTGCTGCATAATGGCATAATATTAGAATCCCATGCATTAGAAGAACTTCTTATATATCTTATGTATACTTTTGAAAGGAAAATCAGTAAGCTGTTGAGTTTAAGAAGTCACGTAACATCTAAATCAAAGAGGATGAAGCCCAGTATGTTTTTCTGATGAGCTAGGCAATGCAGGCAGGCCACCTGCTGAACTAAAACACTGCAGGTGAGTACACTTAGGTGTGTCCTCTCCACATGTTAGGGTTGCCCAGAATTCATGTAGCAGCAGGTTGCAGCTCTCGCTCCATGACTAAAGGCTAAAAAAGCTATTCTTTGTTTGAATCACTATACGAATGATTGGCTTTGAGTGAACACCACATCTATGAAAGTACTGTGGGCAAATACAACTACATGGGAGAATCACTGGCAAATCAAATGAATGACCACTCACTGAAGAAAAAAAAACAATTAACTAATGGCACACGGAGGTTGCCTTTGCACCATTATAAGAGTTAACTTACTTTTATTCTACCAACAGTCTTACAGAATGTTTTCTGTGGTTGTTCATAGTGCACTTGATTTCAAGGCTAGATTACAGAAAAAAAATTACATGTTGAATAGGTCAAGTTATGAATGTTATATTTCATAGTGTTTGCCAACAGTGTCAAACCTTTAAGCAAACTTTCAAATTAATTTCAGTGTATGCGTATGATATTACCTACGCTTCACAAGTAGACAGTGTAGTGTCACACCCAAGAATATTGATTATTGATATTGCACAGAGCAGCAGACAGTTCCTTTCAGACTTGAGTTCAGACAGCATCAATGCACAGCCCTGTTAAGGCCTGTCTCCTGGGGACCGCCTGATGCTGCTGTGTAGCTCTGAAGTTCCCATAGATCCGATATAAGCGCCTCCCTTGTAACAAACTCACCTATAGCTAATGTGGACTCCTGTGGGACTAGTCGGCTTCATCAGGAACACATTTTACTCCGCACAAAAAGGTCTAAATGATAATATGTATATGTCCATATACATATATATGTCCATAATGAATGAATGAATGAATGCCGTGCGTTACAGCTAATTTAGCCAATCATTTAAATTATTTTATTTTAATATGGAAAACTCCTTTCATGCTGGCATCTTGAATGACGAGTTTCTTTATTGTATATATTTAAGGAGAAAGTTACTGCATGGGGTATGTAAACTGGGTGAATGACTGAATGTTTTCCTTTGACCTGATCAATCTGCATCAATGATTTGTTTAATGTACAAGTTCTTGTCTAGTTCTCTAAATCCATGTGCACCCGTGAACAATGACAATGCAATGGATTGCCTATGCCTTGCAGTATGCCGTCATTTACATTTACATGTGATAATACCAACCTACCCATGAATTTATTGTGTAACAATTCGATTTCCCATGCCATTTTTAGGAAATAAGTAGAAGCTTAGATTTGAGGTGTAACCTAAAGACTTGGCCTATGTTGATACTATGGCAAATGGGCTTTCATTCCCTTCAAGAGGGCAGCTGGATTGACATTGAGGTAAATATGGTGTGACCAGAGACCATAGCAGGGAGCCTTGTTAGCGCCATAGCCCCAGGACGAGAGATGGGCCCAAAGGCCGCGTGAACACAGAAGGTGAAGAGAGTAAAGACAGAAGACATTTAATGTATGCTGTTTGAAAGCGTTTCCCTCTCCTCCCCTTTTTCTCCTCGTGTTGAGGCATAACGTGATGTGTCCAGAGGCCAGAATAGCATTGGACTCATAAATAGACTTCTTAAAGCAAGCCACAGCTGAAGTCGTGTTCTGCTTTACAGAAAATCACACTTTAATTTGTGACTTTGTGTACAACATTGAAATCACCTTTGTTTCTGGTTGCTTTGCTATTTGCTTTTGTGGTTATTTTTGGATTGAAACATAGTTTACCTCACATATTTACACCGTGTTCTATCTACACATTACCAGTGTTGACATGCTTATGTTTTTTACTTCCCTTCCCTGCCTTCGGCATAAGGTACACTTCTCTAAAAGCAAAATGTGTTTGTATTTGCATATTATATTTGTTACATAGAAACTCAAGTGTCCTCTCACACTTGCAAAGCACAAGCATATCACCCTATTTCAAAGCTAGTTCATGCCAAAGTATATTTTAAGAATCAAGGCTACAGTTTTTCTTTTTGTGCCATTATTAAAATTATGCACTTCCATAAACATCCTCTTGTATTCACTTCAAAGTCCTGTCTGTTGCTGTTCTTCATTTTTCAAACTTGCAAACTTTGTAATGTCTTGCTGCCCTGCCTGATTACTAAATTAGGTATCAATCAATGGAAGCCATGGGTTGCTTTTACATGGAGAGAACCTCTCTTAATTAAAAGATGCAATTTAAACCATGAAAATTGATTTTATTGAAGGGCCGGCAAAGCAATCAGGTAAACAAGGTGACTTATTGTTATAATTGCTGTAATTTGTTTTGTTCCAGGCCTTTGTAATTAATTTTTACCTTAGCAAGGAAGATCATTTTCCTTTGGCTATTTTCCACCTCTGTTGGTATTTTTTGTAAAATTACAAAAAACATTTTGTATTTGATGTATTTATCTTTATGGTAAGTCAGCGGAGAACAAATTCTCTTGTACAGTGACAACCTGGCCAAGTGGCAGGTAACATGACAGTATTCAAAATGCATACACAGGTAACAACAAATTTTAATATGAAACGTTTGCATAAACAATTATCAAATCAGGCAAGTACAAGAATTTATCAGTCATTAATCTATCTATTATAATACAGTACATAATATCCGTGGTATTGGACTGAAAAATTTGCTTGTGTTTCTCCAGAATACAGGGCCTGGCAATATGCATTAAATTACAGGAGGAGGTAAATTTCAACTTGGCTAAACTCTGTCAATTAAAGTTTAACGTTACAGTTTAGGCTGCCGCTTAAACAATGCCTTGTCAATAATGCTTCACCATGGACATGGCAAGGTCGCAAACTTCAAATATGGGGTAACTCAATCTGAAAATCACCTATTGTGATGTCAGTCTTCTAAAGGGTCCAATTTTCGTTATGTCCATTACTGCTCTTGTGTTTGCTACATCTTGTAATACGATCAAGTCAGAAGCTTGCATGCCAAAGACATACAGTACTTGCGTTTCTCTTTTTAGCTTTTTTAACCCTCTTCATACTGCTGCTTGGCAAGTCCTGGGATGTACAGGTAACATTGGTTGGAATCTGAGAACAGTAGCTACAAAGAGACGATCTGAGAAGCACTTTGAGATTTTGATGTGAGTTTTACAAAGTTTATATCAACGTCAGTGTTTTCTCATCCTAAGTTATTTTATATACTTACTGCCTAAAAACCCCATCAGCATTGTATTCTCAGTAAAATATTGACAGTAATATACATATAATTACATGTTGAACCCAATCCATGCTATGTGTGAGGTGTTGATGCCAAGGACTTCACTTTCGACCTTGATATTCACTGTCCACTTAGAGGACTTACCTCAGATTCCACTTCCCCCTTTCTCCCTCCCTGTCTAATGGTGATGATGCTAGGATTCTCATTACTTCTCTATCACATTAAAGCTAAAACACTGCAGCCAACAGAAGCCCTCAGGGTGTATAACGGCCAAAGGGCCAAGTAAACGGCTCACCTGCCTGTGTGTTTCATGTGGTGCCAGAAACAGTCACAGACACACACAGCCATACACACACCTGCCAAAATGAGTTTTTCACCTGTTTGAAATGAAATGATAACGCATTTCAGACTTCCTTTCATGTAAGTATCGAATTCGTAGAAACAAAAGCCTTAGGCCAACTTACGGAACCAATGATAATCCCATAACACCACACTCTGCTTGATATCTTACTTTCTCTCTCTCTCTCTCTCTCTCTCTCTCTCTCTCTCTCTCTCTCTCTCAATGTCTTTCTCAGTAGCATAAAAATGCTAGCTTTTTGCCCTTCCATAGCATTGACAAGATACATGATGAGCACAACCAAAGTGATTTATAATAACTCACTCTGGAGCGAAGCCATTGGAAATGAGAAAATTTAACAAACAGGACATGTTATCTGTCACCAGATGACCCAGTTCAAGTTCAAGAAGCTGCCTGTCAAGTACAATTGACTGCACAAGTGATATATTAGACATTAATGGCAGCAGAAAAAAATAAGTCCTTAACGATTTTCTTTGCTAGATATGTGAAGGTCCTGTTGGGTGGATTGCAAAAAGGAAACAAATGAGTTCCGAGTGGCGCATCATCCTTTCAAAAAAGCCACCTGATACTTATGTGACTATGACACCGGCAGCAGAGTAATTTGACCACATTCCCACACCCACATACCATTTAGAGGCAATAACAGTAACTGTATGTGGCAACGCCAGGATTTTTGATGGGTGAGATTGTGCCAACACAACTAACACAAGATATGATGAAGATATTTTCCTTCCAGTATTTTATTCCTATTTATTTCTAATTCATAATACTCCACAATATACATTAATATAAACCTAAAATAAACATATTAGTCCAAGTTTTATTGTAAGTAATAACCCAATGATGTAGCACTAGTGGACCCAAAAAAAACATCATATGGATGGTGTAGTGTAAGCCATATCCCACAATGAGGAAAACATAGAAAATTCACATTGTATATGTTTTGAAATAAAACGTACTCTTTCCAGTTAGTTAGGGATACATGCCAAATGGATTTTCAAAGGCAATTCAAGGGACCTCATTGTGTGTAATGAATAACAATGATGACACAAACAGTTATGTTCCAAGTGACACACGTTGTATTTGACACTTCTCTCCAGGAAAAGAATTAAGGTATAGTTTACGTGTCAACAACAAAGCAAAATACAATTTATCGGCATTAACAGAAAGCATGGGGGAGCATATGTTGCGACAGATGGCTTATAAAAAATAGCTGGATTTGTAGTTGGACTGGTGATGGGGTGCTTAAGCAAATTTGAAAGTTTTTAATAATAATTCCAGCGTTACATCGCTGGTGGGGTGGAAAACACATTAACCTTCTATCGTTAGTATGGAATTGATGGTACAGATGCGAGGATAAAATCGGAGTAGTGCAGGTGTTTCCAGATTTGCATTCTAGTGGCCCCTGACGAGTAATCGAACAGCCCTGTTTTTTTCCCTTTTCATTACACCAATTCTAATCATATCCATGCATATCCGCTGTGGGGGCAATATAGCGAACAATTGAAGTCATGTCAAATTGCAATCAATGGACATGAGGGACCTCCCAGGGGTCAGTTTACAGTTTCATTAGAGAAGGCAAAGAAAAGCTTTGTGAGGATCTGGTGCATGAATGAATGACACACTAGTGAATCATCTCTATTTTAGTTGACACAGCACACTTGGGAGCCATCTTTTTTATCTTCTGGCTAGACTTGGGTTTAACACTGAGATTGGCATTTTTGTGCCTGGCCAATCAATAATAGTTTACTAATCTCACAACAATATTCCGTCATTCATTTTTCATGTGTTGCCAATGAAAGGGAACAAAGCCTTTTTTTGGAATGTTTTTGTAAAGTTTTGGTATATTTATTCAGTGTATTCTTAAATTCAGATTTTGTGTTGTAAAGCCAAAAGCACACATGAAAGATTTTGACCCTGGTCGATTTCACTCAGACAACGTGAAGACACATGAGAGCAGTCCCAAGCCCTGACGGGAGAGAAAACATTAAATCCCATTTTCCAGGTAAAGCTTTCCAAACAAGAATCAATAAGGCTCTTTGCAAATATTAAAGTGCATTCCATACTCAGCACAATTGTTTTTGGTCACACATTTTTATGTGAGACAAGTCTGGTGAAGTGATGTCGTCCATAATCTTATTAACATTAATGCATTGGTGAAGTGAAGTTTCCATGTCATTATTCTATAACAGCTTTGTCTGGCAAAAGCGGGATTTAATTTATATGTAAATGCATTTGGTGAATAAGATGTGTCATAAATGTATTTGTTTAGAGACATGCGAGAGAAAAGATTAAATGGCAGGTTTCTAAAAGCAGGGAGGACAAAAAAATCATAACATAAACACTTAAACCAAACTCTAGAGGAATTTATCTTTTAATTGAGGTATAAAACACATTTTGCCGACCTAATTTGAACAATCAATTTCTCACATGTTCAATAAGCAAAAATATACAGATTACTTGAGCTATTAACAGGGTGACTTTTTTCTTTAAAGTAAAAACAATGGGATTATTATTAAAAAAATGTGTTTGAGGACTGTAAGTGCCTGGGGAAACAAATAGAGGCACGGAAACTGTGGCATAACTTAGTATTGCTCTTATTGGCAACATAAGATCCATAGCACGGTCAGCATCAGTCCAAAAGGCAATTCCATTTAGGTCATGCTTTTAAATATACTGTACTGTTGCTTACATAACTTAATCTGGAAAAAAGGCACTAAGTATGAGGTATGAATAAACCCATCATATATTAGCAAGTAATGGGCAGAAAAAAAGATAAGTAAAGAACTTGTGGAGGCTAAAGTGAACAGGTTTGAGTTGATGCTTTTTGCAATCATCGGGCTGGGTACCTGTTATGACTGAATGTGTGGGAGTATATCTTGGCTCTGTGATCTCCACAGTGCTCAAGTTCCAGGGTTAATCAGATTAGTTTAAAGCGTGGGCTCAGATTAATTGATAGAGATTAGTTTAAATGTCAACTCACATAAATTATCTCAAATGTCATATTAGCCTCTGAGGTACATTTCATCTCTGTAAATAATGTCACTGACCCGAGATCATATTTAGTTCAGTTATATTTAAGTAGTGATGCTATCAAAATGGTTGTTATAAAAATGTACAAATGAATGCAAGTCCTTATAGGTCTATTTCATTCTGGCTTTAAATTCTTTCTCAAAAGATCTGATTTAATATAATGATCGTTCCATGTGAACGACACCTGAGCCCAGTGCCACTGCATGATTCACTGATCCGGAGCCAGGATACCTACTGAAGTAAACAATGACTGAATAATTAAAGAGCTTTAGGGAAGTTTTAGAAACTAATGGCTATGATTTTAATATGGCTTGACAGTGATTTATTATAAAGCGGAGCATTCTATAGGATTTTGCTTTGACTGGCGCTAGTATGCTCAAAAGCACTCTTTCGGCAGAAATCAAGGCCTCAGAGCAATCTTCAAAGTATTTGTAATCCAGGCCTCAATTTGAATTGATCTTGCGAAGAGATGTGTGTTTGTTGGTGTTGCTGCGTGTTTGCTTGTATGTAGATACGGTATTTATTTTTACATTTAGCAAGGGCAAGTACACAGTGTGGTTAGTGGTATCTACTACCCTCTAAAAGGCACACAAGCTAAGTATATTATATACAATACTATATTATACTATACTATACTATACTGCAGTATGTATCACACCAACAATTTTAATTGATTTCATAAGTGATAAAAGAAGATCACTAGAATGCCGATTTGAATCTAATATAAAAATATTTACTTGCTTTGAACTGAAACCAAATTGGCCTGTTATTCCATTGAGCCTGTTGTTCCATTGAGCAGTTTACTGACTATTATACCTGAAACGCAGTATACTAAACGGAAAAATATCGCACTTTCGTCAACGATGATTCTGTATGTATGTATGTACGTATGTATGCACGTCCATACGCTATGAGGCTAACAGTACAGCTTGGTTTGGTTCTGTAGAGTTAGTGGAAATCTGAAAACAGCCTTCATCCATCCTATCTAGGGACAGTCTGCAGGAGAGTCCCTGACTGTCCCTGACCCACATAAGGCACTTGTCACATCTCTCTTTCAGTCCAGAACAATGGAGTTTGACTCCTACTGTTTGTGTCCTGAATCCTCTGGGGGCTGTATTAAAAACGCATTGCAGCGATGTTGACAGGAATACATTTATCGGGATTGTGTCGACTTTCAAGGGGCGACTGAGTGTGAAGAGAATACTGCCTTGGGTCGCCTTGACTGGTTTGCGCGGCATCTGATTTCCGTATCATCCGGATTGGAAGTCCTGCAGGGATGTGCTTACACTGGAATAATGGAAGCTGTGTGTGTCTGCATGCAATTATGATATGGGAGAGTTCAGCATGAAATTAATTTTGAACAATGTGATCACAATTATTGTAATTAATAGGCTCTTGTTGTGATTTTTTTCCAATGCTCTTAGATACGTTTTTCAGTCTTAAACCATATTTCAACAAGGTTATATCAAAACTGACTGTCACACACCAGTTTGGACAGTAAAGTCGTTACTAGGCAATAATTTATCAAACATTTAGTCTAAAGTCAGGACTCATGAAATGGATAGCTTCAAGGACATGGCTCTTTTGCATTTATATCACCTCCCTTACCCCACTCATGCATACTGTTTTATTAATGCTCACCCTGACTAATGATGTCAAACGCCCTCTTAATTGCTGGAAAGGTTGGCTTTGGATTGGTGTTTCAGTCTTTTAACCTTATCTGCCTTTGGAAGCGAGCTATATACGTGGTGACACAATGATCAAAGCACAGAGACTATAGCATGGCCTCTCTATGAGCTAGCCCGAATGTTTGGCTCATTAGGATCAAGAGCCTTATCAAAGACCAAGCAGTGTAATTCCAAACAAGTAACACCTCACAACATGGGCCATAATATCTCCCTTGGTTTTTAACATTTGAGTACATTCCTGTTTAAATTCAGTATAACAAAATCTGAATATACTGTACATTAAACAACAGTCTGGAATCAAAAGCGTTCTATGTTATATCCCAAGTTGATATTGGTTGACTTCTCACAATGAATGTGACTGTACTGAAAAATTCCACAGAGGTATGCTGCATGATCTCACTGCATCCAAGTCAATATTACATCCTCGTTAGTGAGACAAATTATCTCTCATCTCAGTTTTCAATCACTCCCCCCCCCACCACCACCACTACTCAATACATGCACACACACACACACACACACGCGCGCACACGTGCGCACACACACACACACACACACACACACACATCAGTCCCTCTCCACTGCAGCAGGTCGAGATAATTTCTAATTACACCAAAAAGAGGCATTTTTGTAGAGATTAATTGCATCCCGCGATAGCTCCTAAACACTGTGGCCCCCAGAGGTATCAATTTAACCCTGGCAAAACACTCCCAACATGCGTATGGATTAAATGAGATGCACAGAGGAAGGTGTACAGTGATGAGGTGGTTAAAGTGTATGTTAGGAGTATGAGCTAATATGTGTATGTGTGTTGTTCTTTCCCCCTTGCTGGTTCATACTGTATGCCTGAGCGGCTCACAGATCTGACAGACCAGCTTCCCAGAATTCCCGGGTGATAGACCTCTTGAGGTTTCAAAGTCTAGTTGCTATGTGAACCTCAAAAAGTGAGATGAACTGTGCCAAGGGCTATTTTTCATCTCCCACTGGTCCCTCCCAACAGTAAGAGGAATCAGTTGGCCACGGGAGCAATACTGTTGTGTTGTCTGAATCAGCAAAACAAAAGGGACATGTTTGTCCCTGATAAATATGCATTTTCCCTTAGGATGTAGAGGCACAATAGGTAAGACATTTAATTGCATGTGAAATCACTCTGGTCATGTATTTGGCTCTGATCAGTCTATCTGTCTTACAATAAATGTTACGCAATATCTGTGAATTGGGAAGAGAACAGTCATCGCTCCTGTTGTTTCTGGACACAGCATCACTCCAACATGGAATTAGACCCAAGGGTCTGTTACTGTACAGATGTGAGAAAACAGGTGTGAGGCTATGTTATTACCTGGGGGAATATCTCATTTTATCAAAAGACCCTGCAACTGTAGATGCTAATGCAAGGTACCGGAAACTAGTATCCTCAAATGAATTTATTACGCAAAGATTTTTTTTAACACATGTCACTTATGGTGGGCAATGCATAATTGTATTTACTTCATTGAGCTTCATCATTGACATAAAATACACCTCTTCATTTGTGGCCCAGTTACAATGCGGGTTTATAAAAAGACTGATTGGTAGACATGTAAGTAGCTTGCCAGGAAAGGCAGGAAAGGGAAGAAAGACTAAGAGACTTACATGTTGATGGGATGGTGAAGAAGAAGGACTTCCTGTCCCTGAAAGGGTCCTTTTACTTTGAAGTAGTTCTCCAGTGGTCCTGAAGTCTTCCTCAGAAGAAGGAGAGATATGAGTATGAGTAGGATACATTTTAGTCAAACCAACTCAAATGTCTTAAAGAAGTTGTTGAAAGTAAATAAAATGCCATGGTTGGCTCCGCTTACTTTGATGCTCCATACCGTAACATGAACAGGAGTTGACATTCAGAAGCAGGAAGTACATTATTTTCCTCCAATTGACACAGCAGTGAGGACCCAAGGTGGAAGCCATTTCTTTAATTTAGCACAGTGTACCTCACACAACACTACATTTTGACTGACGTGTGCTTTCAAATAGACCTTTTTATTGACATGGAACAGTGAGATGTGGGTGCATGAGCATACTCAGAATGGCAAGTCAGCAGCTCACAGACCGGTTATCTGCCTGCATTGGCCCCAACTGTGCTTTCCATAGGAACCAAACCTTTAATAGTCAAAGCCTGTGGACCATGTGGCCAAAATGGATATGTTTTACACTTCTTTAATTGGTGTTTTGAACTAAATGTGATGCATTTTTAAAACAAATTGACAGATTTAGTAAAATATGACTGCATACATATTGTTTTATACTCCTGACGACCTTCATAATTATGGTTGTGCTTTTTGAGATGTCTATTTTTTTTTCACAGTCATGGCTTTGTTGCATGGCTAAACAAAACATCAGCAAAAAAATATTTGATCAAAAGGGTTGCCTTTGACAGGAAATCATTCAGTTATATAATTACAAATCGACAAAGGCCAATTTGCAAAGTATCTGATTGCAGGTACAAAACGCATAAGTGTGCAAGCTAAATATTGTTTACCTCGACAAAATCCATATCCACCATCCATCTTTTCAGGAGGAATTAAGCTCTTGAGCGAGTATTTCTAAGTTTTGACCGATGCAGACTGCAATTAACTCCTCCTATATCCTTTCAACAATTCTATGCTTTGACGTGCTCTCTCACTCCTTTTTTCTTTAACAGTTCCTCCAAGTCACTCTCTTTTTAATATGTTCCTTTCCACATTAAATATGGTATTCTGTCCTGCTCCCCTCTCACATCTCACTCCTTTTACCTCTCAATTCCACTGAATATGCCAGGCCAGCTACACTGTGCTGACAATCTTTTTCATTGTCGTTGTCCCCCCTCCCCCCACCTCGTCCCCTCTCTGTCTCTGTCTATCTCTCTGAATATACCTGGCTGTGTGACTCAGTAATAACGCGTCTCTCTGGCCAGCCGCTGTGCTTGATGATAAGAGTTATTGCGCTACCTGAGCCTGACTGCGACCAGCCCCCTGTCAGGGGCAGCGGCGATACAGGCAGGGATGAAGGTGACTGGGGATGACAGCCAGCCAAATGTGTTTTTACCTGTGGCTGATTGCTAAACGCAAACGCCCTGATTTAGACAAATGGGAGCAGGGGGCAACCATTATAGCGTGGCCGACCTTCAGCCTGTGCAGTGGTGTTTCTCCCACCATGATGAAGCTGTCAGATGCTCAGTGTGTGACCTTTTACCCTGCCTAAATCTTTCAGACACGCATCCCAAATATTCATCAATTGATAGACAGATTCACCTCGGAAGCAAACATTAGGTACGAGTTAATAAGAGATTTAAATATTTTTTTTTTTACAATAACCTCTTTATTTCAAACTGGTCTTTTGTGGCAATGTTCCAATTGTGTTCATTTATAATTGACAGGCAGGTTCTTCATCAAAATCCTAAGGTTCTGTGGACATTACACAGAGACAAGGGGGAAAATGCAGCTAATAAATTCTGCATGTAATGATAAAATTTAAATACAGAGGTCAAGAGCCCTCATTATTTGCACTGAAATATTAAAATGTTAATATTTCATGTGCCTAAATATGCAGTGCGGAATTCATTTAAGAAAGAAAAATGTTTGCACTAAAAAAAGTGCTTTTGGACCATAAATGTAAGTGATGAGTTTTAACCATAGCAGAATATTTGAAACTCTGTTCAAAGCATCTATGCATCACAGGTGTCCGCACGCATCTCAGACGTAACCAGCAGGACTCGATGAATCATGGGTAAAAACATCTGGTGCACCTGCAGAGTTGTTTACCCTGAGCTTAATCAGGCTCTCTTCTTCGTTCTCTCTAGACATATACAAAGTTCTCTTTTTTGTAAAGTTGCTACCCTGAATCACATAACAATTTAGTTATTTTTACTTTACACAGCGAGTGATCCGGAGGCCTTGTAGCTGCTAAGGTTGAGCCTTCGGTTATTACCATGTAATAATAAGTAGCTGATTTCATAATTTGTTTAGTGAGCCTGCGTGAGTGAACTCTCAAATAAGAAATAATTGCTGATTACTTATTACACAAATTAGTCATAACTACATGTTATAGTAATGCAAACAGTTGTTACAGTTTATTACATCATGATGTTAAATTTCTACTCCTACTCGATCTCACACAACTACTATGACTGTTTAAAAAGATACGATTCTACTGTGTGTCATACATCGGTAAGACACGCCATGCATCCATACTTGTGGGGCAAGTCTCCCTTCCAGTCTGATTAGTTCTGCTCCAGAAACGACAAGAGTGACTAGCTAATCACCCCAACTGTGTCAGAGACTGCTTTACTACAACACAGGCTGTCCCTGGTTGGACAGATCAGTGTTCCAAGACATGGTGTCAGAAGTTATTTACAGCTATGACAGTAACAATGGAGCAAGACGGCACCATTGAGTGTTACAGCACACCTAAAACACAGAGCTTTGATTTGAGCATGGCATGTTTGTGCAAAGCACAGCAATGACTATATTAAAAATCCTTTTTTTGTGTAGAGTATGATCATTTGCATTGAAGACACACATGTTATGACATTGGATTTTACTGTAGTAAAACTTCAGTTTCCCAGTAGGTTTATGCCAAATTTGAAACGATAAATAATTAAAATTGTTTTTCTGTCACTTCATTCCATCATACTTTTCTTGTGTGGATGTCGGAGCAATAAACTCGTTTTATTGGGACCCTCCCATTCTGAATGCACGATAGAGGTCTCCCACTGTAGTTTGATCGCTGACTTTACAGTGAGACGCAAATAACAAGAAATACTAACGTCATGTTGTGAATTGTTTTGGAGGTATGTATTTAGTATATTTAAGAAAGGTTTGTTTTTGAAAATGTCTGAACCATGTTGTAAAGCTCCAGCTCTGGATACAAATGGATACAAATGTTTGCGCTATATTTTATTGACATCAATTTCCCTACCAGTGTGACTTTGATTTCAGTGAGTGGAAAAAAGAGTTTTCATGCTGAACTCATTCTATTTCTCGTCTGACAGAATAAGACAATCCACTTTACAGTACTAATATTGTTCCCATCCACGATATTCCTGACCCACCTGTCCTTGTATTACCTGTCCCCCTACCATTCTTTCCTCCCTCCCCTCTCTCTTTACGCCAGGTGACTCTATGATATGGACATAATAAGACAGGCCCATGCAGGGACGGAGATGGAGGGAGGGCCATGGAGGAGTGCATCCGTAAACAAGGTGAAAAATAATCAAGAAATGCTAGACGGAGGCTCTCTGAGGGCCCTGTGCAGCCCTGGGCTTGGCGTCAACTGGAACGATAGAACAACGCATCGCAGTCTCTCTGGGAATTACTTCTTTACCTTCAGATAGGTCAGCTTATCCACCGTAGAGTCTTTTGTCTTTATTTTTCACATATTTTCCCTCCCTCAGAACCATCAAGCCATGTTATTATTATATTGACTTTTTTATGAATCAACTATGCAAATGTTCCTTGAATATATTTAAAGATAATTTGTTGGGAGAAAAAGAGTTTGTATTTAGTTTGTGTTGTAATAAGACATGATAAAATTGTGTCCTCACGAGATGCACAAGATTGGGCGCATTGCTAACACTGAATATTTACAAATTTACTGTACAACTCATGTATCAACATAAAGACAAGAAAACCAAAACAGCCACATCACATGTGATAAACAAAGATCTTAATCATAGCCCCTAGGAAACGCAATAAATTGATGAAGTTACAGATTTTTCAAATACAGAACATTATGATATAAAAACAGGGCCTAAGAACTATTGTGGGACATATTTCAATAGGTTCAATGAAGATGATGCATCTTCACATTCTCATAATAAAAAACAGGCACGATACATGAGGGGTACTCAAAAGTGTTCATTCATTTTTATCCTTTTTTCTTTTTGAAATTAGGCGTACCAAGGAATAAAACTTTTTTAACGTGTGAATAGATTGTCAGTCTAAGAACAAACACAACTCCAGGAGAAACAATTCGTAATCATGTCATATTCCTGCAGAAATCAATCATGACCACCTCCTATAAAATGCTACTCTTTGCAAAAGGCAAAGTTATGATTAAAGCCACATACCTTTCAATGTTCTCGGTTCTGTTTCTACTGGTCTAGCTCAGAAGAACAAACAACTCATTAGCATGGTAACAGAGAGCCTTGAGCAGCTAGCTTTAAACAACCAGTCCCCAGCCACTCCAGTCCATTTCCTTTGTCATGGAGATTATTCTATGCCACTTAGGTGTCCGGTAATATTGCTGATGCGTGGTGACGGTGTGCAGGTATGATCAGATCATATTGTGGCTGTGAGCTTGGCCATCTACATTGTAAGCGTGGTCCCCAGGCCCGGCACAGGCTTAGACCAAGGTGTGCAGACACAGCATTAAGCCGTGGTGACAAATGACCCTAGTCGGCAGCCCCTGGAGGCAATTAAAAATCGCTGGTGGACAGTCGTTCGCCCGGCTAACCCTTGGAAATGTTACACTTCAAAACCCTCCCAGAGGTGCTGTTACCTACACAGGCTGTCTGGGAGATTCTCTATTATCACTTTGATAGGAGAAAAGTATTTTTATTAAGAGCGGGGGTTTAAACTCTCATCAGTCATTCTTTCCTTTATGCATGGCAGTATTGAACAAATCTACAATGGTACCTCATAAACAGTTGTAACAGTTGGAAGAGACAGACTTTTTATCAATGCTGTTTATTCAATTGACCATGATTTATTTTCACTTTAAAGCAATATTCAAGAACAGACTATTTATAATTGTATTGCATTATTAAATTTTCAGTAGGCATGACAATACATTTTCCTTGCAATGTGTGGCATTGTGTTATAGTGACGGAAGTTAAGACAGTTTAGTGACTATGCTTATTTCAGCATCTGAACTTCAGAAATTAGTTTTTTGTTGCTAAATTACACTCTGGACTATATTCTACTGTACTTAATAAACACAACTATTGTATATCAGTTACTTATAGGTAATACATTTTCAAAAGGTCCATGTGTACACAAGTGTGTGTCGGCTTGGTTATACAATGTCAACCTTTGGTTAGATTAAATGAAACAATGGCCTAAATAACAGTTACCTAAGATGCTAGATAAAGCAAATATAGTCCATTCAGGGTTGCACATTTTAAGTTTAAACTTTTTCTGAATGTGTCCTCTTGGAAGCATTTTGCCATACAAAGTTACGAGATAACCGAGAAGGTTTCTGTTGTCAAACCTTTTTTATCACACCAATGACTCATGGGTATTATAATAACCTTCCGACAGAAAATGCTATCCTATTTTATGAGCCTCCATAATGCATTTAGAGGGCTTTATCTCCCCAACAATGAGGAGGCTGTGGTCAATTGCTTCTCTTTAGATAGGAACAAACTCAGACAGTCAATGAGCCTCTTTAATCCTCCACGATTTGAATTGGAGAATAAAACACTAACTGGACTGGATTGCCTTTTAGCGTAAATCATTAGAGAATGCAGGCAGCCCTTTGACAATATGCTAGTGCCTGAAACATGAAGACATAAATGCCAAAGCAATTAAAGCCAAATTGTCCTCATTGTGTATTATGCATTTCATTAGAACAGGTAGCAATCTGAGCTCTTGTTGAATTTGTGAACTCCACTCAACATTAGCATCAGTGTCCTCCGAGGCCTTTACCTTTACAAGAGCAGAGGCAGGTTTTTCAAGAAAGCAATTATTCACTAAATGAATGTAGAAACAAGGTAAGGCTGCTTGTGTACTGATGAATTGCAGAGGCCAGTAATTTGCTCTGTAATTAAAGATTTGAGCACCTTGCTGTGGCTGTAGGCATCAATCACATTTACAAATGTGTGAGCAGGAATCAGCGAGGCACTACCTCAGCAAAGTTCAACTAAAACTTTGTGTTTCCTTTAACTCCACTTTCACTTCACACTGAATAAGAGGCAGCAGGCCAAATATAGCGATGACAGTGTAGTCTTCACTTATGTTTCAACAAAAGTCCTTCAACCAAAAGCACATGATGCGAGACCACACTGTCTTTCTTGCAATCGAGTTTTTTCTTCCTGCTACTCAGTATCTCCTGCTAATGAACTTTGGGTCTCGTCCCATTTCTAATTCTCTTTAGATTTTCTTTAAACTGCCAAAGCTAGTTAATTTGCCTTGCTCTCTGTCACACAACAGAGACTTGTAATTGTTTCATTAAAAGCAACAGTGCACTACAAAAGAAGATACACATTCAAGTGTGAGGAAAGAGTTCCTCCACTGGGAGTCCATGTTGTGTGATATGCATGCCATATTACCTACTTTATTCCCTCATTTCTTGAATGCCAGTGCCCCGAGGAGCTTCAGGCTGAGCATTCCACATGGATTTCCTCTCCCTCTCATTTGGTGCTGGTAATTCATCACAGAATATCGAAACTATTCATACCCCTTTCTTTCCTAGAACTTAAGGCTTTGGAGTCAGGATGAGAATCCTTTTTTAAGGCATACTGTCATCTCTATTAAACATGTTTGGCTCACTGTACCCCACATTGGAGATGGTAATGATAGAGAATGGAGGGTCCCCCTGGGGACAAGAAGATCTTGAAGTCTATAGGTTAGATTGACGTGGCATACTGCAGCCATTACTTATTCATGTAATTACAGTATCCCTATATAGAGCCCTGTTCTGTACTGTATGTGCTCAGCAGTACTGTATGTGCACTGCAGGCAACAAGCTAACGGGGTAACAATCTTTTGAGTAAAACAGGATAATGCTATTTATAGCTAACAATCTAGTTCAATAGCATAATGGAGGGAGGTGTGATAGTGTACTTTAATTCAGAGGTTTTCTGAAGGGACTGAATGAAATAAGCTTCCCCGCTACTCATGATCAAAATGTTTCTCAAAGCAGAAATAAAAATCCTTCCAACGAGCATGCCTCTGAGGCCTTCTTGAAGCGCCTGACCACACTTCCACAATATTGTCATGTCAAACTGCTTTTGTTGGCTCCCAGTTTTAATTACAACACAACCACTGTTAGTGCCGAAAGCTAATGGAGGCTCTGAGACTGCAAATTGCCGAGGGCTCCAAACACCATCTGTGACTTTGGCCAGACAGTTCCTGTGCCTGGCGCCATCTCTGAGATCACACATAGCACCGCTGCATTAACACTTCCAGTTGAGCTCTGACTCAAGTCTCTCGGTGGAGCACCAAGTTTCCTTTGCCTACAGCTTAGATCTGACTGCATTCCTTCGTCGTTCAAGCTTTTATCCAAAATACAGGCAAGGGGAGTAACAGGCACTCCTCCTGAATTAGTGAGTGTATAGGAGAGATGAAAGAACCTCTCAATATACCCGGGCACCTGTTCCTCAAGAAAGAAACGGTAGCATCCATTCCCTTTTACCTGTAGACCAATAAGGCATAGTAATTATTTTCATACTGGCGGAGATGCCCAGTGCAGCACCTTTGGACTTTGTACAGGATTCAAATCTTTAGGTTTTGGTTTTTCTCCACTCTTGATTTGAGCGAAGAAAGATACACTCTACATTGAAGAAAGATGCACTCTACACTGGAAACGTACAAACGTTTGTGGGAAAGTAAGTGTTGTTGTTTTTGTACTGTTGCTCAATGCATAATGTATTTGCATCACAGGCTCATGATATTTAAAAAATATACATTACACATGGGTATGATTATGTATAGTATCAGAAAGGTAACATAGCGGCATGAATGTCATGTATTTTCAAGTTGCAGCCAAGTTAGTAAGCTAGTCAAATATCCTCTAAACATACAGTATGTACTGTAATTCTATTAAAGAACCATATGGCAGATAAAGGAAACAGTGTGAGCTTGCTTTCATGCGGCCTTCATCAGATCTAGGAGTTGAGTTTATAGCCCACATGCGTAGAGGGAGTGTGTGAGCAACGGGAGGGGGTAGCCATATCCTGTCGTTTAGGTGATTGCTTTCAGGTGCTCAGCGCACTTGGCTCTCAACAAGAGGGCCGGTGTGTTGCCCAGCGCAGCACGGAGGGAAGGCTGTGTGCCATTAAAATGAGGGGGCCTAATGTATTCACACAGGTGTCCCAGCATGCACTCCAGCTCGGTTCCCACCAGGGCCTTTGTCCGCAAAAACAACGGGTTTCTACTGTAATGAGAAGATCTCCAGGAATGGTGCTTATATCAGATGGTGGATGACATCTACTTGAACTGAAAAAATAGAGATACTGTGGTAAGTGGGAAGTCTAGAGTCCATGTTGATGAAAGTAACATGGGGTACGTTCTTTTCTATGATAATTACTTGTGCTGGAGATAAAACAAATACACCCTTCATCTAACAAGCAACTCATCCTTTGGTCAGAGGTCTGAAGTGGACCCCCAAGTAATTTTTGTGCACTCATTGACAGAAGTTCAGATGAACGCAAAGAATCCAGCCATTCACATTGGATTGCAGTCTTACAAAGTCCTTAAAACGTGAGGAGAAATGGAACGAGACCTATTAATGTATTGAGTCATAAACAGTTACGCTGGTCTCAGTTCTCACTGGATCAGTAAAAAAAGCTGATCAAAGTCCATTACATGGGCACTGAATTTACTTATGTCTGTGAGATAGGGTCACCTCAGTCAGCCAGCTCCAATATCTCCAGTCAGTAAGACCTACACCAGCTTGTCCCATAGAGGACATTGAGGCCAGTGCTTGAGCCGTGACAGCAATCACTGTTACGCCTCTGCAGTTCTTGCCCCCCCCACCCCACACCCACCGCCCACCCCCCCACCCCTTCTTCCCTTTGTCCAAATAGAGTTGTAGAAACAAGAGAAGCTTGGGCTTAAAGAACAAAAGGAGAGTCAGAGTCATAGTGAGACAGAGGGCGTCTGGGAGATTAGAGCCGTCAATCCCAGTGTCTTTTGCACCAACCAGGGCCTCCTTGTGGGATCAACCAGAAAGTTGTAATGAAAGCACAGGAACTTTTCTCTCTCCCCCCATTCTCCCGACCCTGATTCTCTGCCAATGCAATCTCACAGTAGTGTCAGTGCTGAGATAGGGAGCGAGTTTGACTTGGGGTGGATGGGTGGGGCGATTCACACATGGACCCACCGGGAACTTTCCCTGAACTCCCGTCGGCTTTGTGTTTTCTGCTTTTATCTTGGGTCACTGTCAGTGAAGGGTTTATCTCAATAAAGAGGGCCCTGAGATGAGACGGGCCCCCACCGTCTAACGATGAGGAAATCAGGGGCCAGGCTTCTGCTGCACGTCTGAGGCATAATGCTGCTTCTCTGCTCTTTTCTCAGTGGAAAAGTTTCACAAAGTGTAGGTTGTGACCTCGGGGTGTTGTACCTACGCTTTCATTTTTTGAGAGGCACAAGCTTGTTAACATTGAAAGACATTTGTTTAATGTTGTTTACTCATGTTAAATGGGAACATTTTAACTTAATTGGAAGTGTGGAGCTCAGTGGCAACTAATTACACATTTTGTGGATGCGTGTGCATCTGCGTCTCAGTCAAATAAGCGCTAAGGGTATGACAAACTTAATATTTTGTTGTGTTATTTCTGATAGTATTGAAAGAAGTAATGAGGAAGGACATCAAAGGTGACCAGATGAAGCTCTCTAACTTATAGTATAGTGGCTTGGAGGGCTAGGGATTTGAGAGCTTAACCAGCGAACGTTGTTAGTCTTAACCCCCTACTGACAGTGGCCAAGCATGTCGAAGTGTCCTTGAGAAGGACACTGAACCCCACCTTCTTCTGGCATGCCACATACTGCATTTACTGCCCGTTGAGTACACTACAGAACATAGATAACAAATCTACAAAAGCACTATGATGTTGTGCATGTCATAAAAAATGACAAGGCCTTGCACACGGCCTTCATGATTTATTGAAAGGTTTCCCATTGTGGTTCATCAGAAACAGTGAAAACCATTGGGTAACAAAGAACATGCCAATTCTAACAAAGACATATCCAGCCCTTTCTGATGTGCCATCAGAAATATGACAGTTATTGAAATGCCCTGCCTTTCATGCACACGCCACTATTTTACTCATTTATTATTTGCTTATTGTCAATCCCCTTTCACCATTGTTGCTGCCTGCCTGCTTTCAGCTGGCAGGGAGCACCATGGGTCAGACAGATGATAAATTCATAACACAATGATGGGGGACACAATAGCCGAGCAAATCACTATTGCAGACGTAGCTGTTGTTGCAGCCCTCCAGTATATTTGTTCGATGACACTGATAGTGTAGTTCACCAACTTAATAAAATCATCACAATTTTTTGTCATTATTTGTATAGATTTGGTTGAACTGTGTGCTAGCACCTGATTTGCTTAGTAGTTCAGGAACCCATATTCTCTGTGGAATAATGCAAGAAGGAACGTCTCTTACTAGGCAGACAATAAAGAGATGGGTGAGCTTTTATGAGAATACACTTTTTTCCATTAGGCAATTCTATATGGGTCAATGTTCATTGTCCTTTTCTATGTGGGATTCATTAATTATATTGGGAAAGCCAACTAAAAGTAAAGCAAGTTTACTTCCATTGACACACCTCAATGAGATTTAACCCTTGCAATAAAAATCTGCCATTTTTTGTGAAATTGCCTTTACTTAGACAGATGGATGCCACACAAGCCTCTATGTTGATAGTTCGCATATTTTGAAATGCACCAGCCTTGTTCACCAGTGAGCCTTGGCACAGCAGTTGTATGAGTAAAGTGGATCATATCTTTCCAGATATCCCCTGGTATTTTGATTAGAGTTCTAAGGGAATCTAATAACAGATTGGAATCAATAGTTTGACACCAAGACATGGAAAATAAAATTAATCCAAAACTGGATGTATCTTTCCAACTTCCATTTAACTTTAGACATGTAATTTAACATTTTTAAATTAGAGTTGTTGCATGTACTCTGGGGAACGTGCTGGCTGAGCATGATCCGTCATGGTCTTAATTAGAGAGCCTACTGTTTCTCAATGTTCTCTTTGGTGAGAGATGTAACTGATTGCAACACCATCAGATGTCTCTAATATAAGCTGGTCTGATGCTCCTTTCACCCAGCACAATTCATAGTGTGTATACCCGGTGTAACTATATCTTAAATATGATGTACATCAACTGTTTAATCTTTCTTGTCATCTACCAGTCATTCATTGTTGTTCATTTCCAATTGCCTACTTGTAAAAATGTTACTTTCATTTTCAATTACGTATAAATTAAAAGTATGTGCAAATATGCTATTTTCAGCTCTCTGATGTATCAGAAAACGAAAAGTAGTAAAATCTAGCTATAAACTCTCGACCCTCCAGGAAGCCTGTAATATATGTGAGCATGAACACATTTATCCAACCCCTTGTCTTGCTAATCGTTATGTACTGTGCTTATATCTATTTAAAGTAGTATGTTACTTAAAATGAGATCCAGAAAAGACCCAATCTGTTGTCCCCCAGTAAAGGCTATGGTGACATCAAAATGATAAAAAAAACTTGTATATCGGAACTTGATTTGACTAAAAGGTAAAGTGTATATAGGTTTACTGAAAACCTAAGCTGCCATTTTGTCACGCCAATATTATATTACTATATTATATTACTAATATTATATTAAGTCTTATTTGCTTTATTTTAATTTATGCACCAGAAATGTCATCATATCATATCACTTCAATTCCAATTACTTTAAAATATCTCAAAAATTATAAAAGATTCTTAAAAATGTTTTATTTTATAAGAATCTTAATACACTTATTTAATCTTTACTCAAAGTTATATAATTAATGGACACAATGCATCAACGGATTAATGTATTAAAACAGCTATAATGAAATATTGCAAAGTAGTATAACTGTGACAAATAATAGGGAGAATTGGGATACTTCTGATGAGAAATGTGTGCACTTTCCAAACTATCACACAAGTTTGACATCACTTTAACAATCTTTTTACTTTTCAGTCACATCTTTTACTCTCCAGCACATTTTATCTGATACCCTGGGGAAAGTTAGAGGAAGCCCCTATCAACGCATACTGACTATAAATGAATCCTTCCATATCTTTACTTCCCTGTCCCTCATATGTAAGCCTAACTGTTCTTTTGTTATGCAAACCTATTAACTGAAATCAAAGTACAAAGCTGGTGATAGCATCATCAACCGTTTACACTGAGCCTCTGTAATGAAATTTCTTTGGCCGAGAATCGACAAGCTCCATTCCCCTGGCAGACTGTTTAATTACAAAACCCACATTAGATTATGAAACTATACAGCATATTGCAAGAGGAAGGAAATCCTTTGAAGTGTTTTTGTAATGACTGCAGTCTGAAACCAGAGAATTGTCTTCCCTTAACTCATATGAATCCTCAAACAAAGAGGGTTTCTAAGCTGGGCATTTCTGTGTTAACTTTTACACAGCCCCAAAAGCCCCACCTCTTCATCCCCTCCGTCACCTCAGCATCGAGACATGTCAGATATCATCTGAGCGTCAAGGATGACTGTGGAAATGTCAGGCCGTGCTGATGCTCTGAGGCTTTTCATGCCACAGCATTTTGATGATGTAGAACTGTGTTCTGTGTTGTGCTGTCTAAAGGACATGTTCAGTAATGGCTTGATGTTTAAAGGAAGCAATTTTTTCCTCAGAAACAAACAACCTATAACCGTCACAAATGGACTCTTAGGGCGACACTTGTCTCCTCTCAGCTTCTTTCAACATACTTTACATGATGGTAAGGGTTTACTGGTGAGAGTTAGCATACTTGTATAAGTATGCAATCCAACATTACAGCAAATATAGTTGGAAACTATCAAGATGACTTTCTTAGTCATAAGGTAATAGCAATATTATAATCATGGTTAGGTTTCTTATTGTGTTTAATATTTAATATGTTTGTGGTTCTGATACACGTCTTTTAAAAAAACAATCTACTTTGAAGGAAACGTGGGTTAATATTTTAGCTATATCCACCAATGGTTATGCTCCATCCTTTCTTTTCTTATCAGAATTGGATACTTAAAAGAAATCAAGAACATGAGAGAGTGAGGATTGAATTTCCAACAATAGTTTATTAATCAATGGTGTTATCACTTGCACATATGAAGGAAGCGTCGGCAATACCTGTTGAACAGTTATATGTGATAAACATATGAACATAACTCAACTTTAGATTGAATAAAATATGACAGTACAGTCAGAGGAGCCTGTGTTTGAGAATAGACGCAGGGCAGCTTGCAAATATATGTTCACCATAGTTCAGGAACTTTACAAGAATATCTAAGTTCTTACCCTGGCACCATAACACAACATAATGAGTTAGAATTGATTAGGTGATTTAAAAAATAAATTAACAGCAATGCTTAAACATACTCTCTCGCCAGTGGGCTGCATTGCAGACTCGCAGATTGTACAGACTATGCACACTGTAAAGGGCACCATATTGGGAAGAGCCTGTCTGACATGCCAAAATGAAGGCTATCTCTTCCATTTGCAGTTCTTTGAACTTAGCTGTCATTTTCATAACAAAAAATTACATGCTAAGGTTGTCGTGATCTCAAGAGAGGTTAAATGGCCAGCAGTTGTGATTTTAATCGTATTGTTGATTTTAACAAGATAAATATAATTTAGCTCCCACAAGTGCTGCCTGGAGTATCTTAAATTGAAACAGATTAGTGTGCTGTTTATTTTCTCCAGTTTTCCTTGACGATGCATCAACGAGATATTACACTATCTATTATTGTCTGTTTATAACTAACTCAAAACCATTTTAGCAATATATCTTATTGTGTAGACCTGACTCCCTGAAAAGACAATCTGCTAAAGATTCTGCATAGGACAGACATCTACAACAGACTAAGCGTTTCTATGAAGCAAATCATAGTCTGCATGGGCATTTACAGAAAGGTGGGCCAACTCAAGGCGATTATTTGGGAAATAGAAACAGCATCAAACAGTGCCTTGTGTGTAGCTTGTTTGGAGCTTCGAGGCATTGAGCCTCATTCAAGCTAGAACCAGAGCTGATTTTCCAGTGATAATACTAAATATCATTACATTCATTGAAGTATAGTATATGTCCAAAAATTATCTGAATTTATTTTAAAAACAGTTCTGTCAGTGTTTTTATCACATACAACGGTGGTTATTGAGAGGGCATTTTATCCATCTTGAACAAATTTTACAAACAGAAGCTTGTTAATGAACACAAAACGTTATCCCCCACCTGTCCATCTGATGAGCGCTTTTGTTCCTCTAGTTACTGTGTATCAACAAAAAAGTTATTCAGTTGCTGAGCAAACATCAGATCCACCATAAATGGATCAAACAATTATCTGGAGCAAATCTAAGTGGACTGCACAGTTGATATTTGTATTACAGATGAGATGTCTTTATTTTTCTTTTTATGTTTTATGTTCACTCTCCCTTCTGTTAGTTGCAATATAATATCTCTAGTCAGAACTATCTACAGTATCATTGTGGTGTCACCATGAAGGATACATCACAGTTATACAGCAAGACCAACACCTTAGGAGAAGGAGTCTGAAACATTTAGTACATTTGAAAATCATCTGGCATGTTAACTTATAAACCAAAATGTCTCTATTAACCTGGATCCTTGCGGACCCATTTGATTTTGTAGGCATTTTGTCTTTGCTTTTGTGTTTGGTTGTTAATGCCAGAAAGGTTCCTGCAGATACAGTGTATCTTTTAATCTGACATTATGGATTTTGTGCTCAGTCTATTCAACACGTGAGGCACATTGCATTCAGAGATTTGTTTCTTCTTAAAAACAATTAGTTTTACAAATAATGTTTAGGCAAAAGTCACCATTGCATTCTACTACTAGCAGTACAATGTACGAGAATAAAAAGACATCCTGCTGTCCAGTGAGGTGAAAGTTAGGTATGGCATTTCAAAATAAAAGTCCTCCTTTACTGAGATATCATTCAGAGGAGTCTGTTTTCTTTGCATCCAGGTGTCCATTGTTACCCTGTGATTTCAAGTGTTTTTGGAGGATTGACTGTAGTCAAAGTGAAGGAAGTATGTACAATGTACAAAACAATCCTCCCTGCATATTTCTTGACTCCTTGGATTGTATTCCACAAGTTGAGATTCAAAAAGCTCTACCTGAAACAAAGAAAACCTTCAGTTAAAAGATTGTCCATGCGAGAACACGGGGCCTCATTCACCAATCTCTTCCTAATTTTTTTCTTATATTTGATCTTAAGAGATTTCCTAAGAGAAGTCTACGTCGGATTCACGTGTTCTTAAACCGCAGAATTGTTCGCACCTATGTTCTTATATTGATTAATCCCATTTCTTCATAAATTAAAAGCTTGTGAAAGTTTTGGCTAATTATCATAAAGAAACACCCTGCCAATCCCCATAAAAGGGCATGAGACTGCAGGGCTGTGTGCAAATGAGCTGTCATATTTAGTAGCGTCAGTAGTGGCTATTAAATAATACAGAAAAGATGAATGGGATGATATTACTCGTTCATAGAATGCTATATCCGGAGAAGGGCACACAACTAGACCGGGCTGCACCAAAAAATCTGTGCACAGTTTACTGCGCTGCTTGCACGTATAATGTCCAAGACAAGTCCGTTATGGTGAAGGTCCTAGGCTGTGTTTGATTGTGTCAAAGCACCGTCTTTACTAGCCTATTTACATCATGGAAAATAATTGTTAATCGACAGAAATGTTAATACACAGCCATTAATTTATTATGTATGCTTTCCTATTGCCTTGTCCGCTATTCAGCATGTGTCCGCTTTCCTTTATTCATGCAAGTTTGCAGAACGGAAATTGGGTTGGGGTCGGAAATTTAGATAACAATTTCGGTCAGTGCTTCAGATTTGGGACACACATTGGCCGGGCCGGTCTGGGTTGGGCTTAAATATTTTTGGTCCGTTGAGAACTCGCTGCACCAGCAATGATGTAAATGATAAAAAGATATTGTAGTTTAAATCCAATAACATTTTTTACATCTGTAGAATTTAAGGAAACGTAAAAACTAATTATTTAGAACAACATGCCGCCCTCAAATGTGCTTAATTATGCTCTTGAGCGTGCGTAGATTTTATTCTTACACAAGAACAAATCCCAAATAAGAAAACATTGGTGAATGTCACTATCTTCTGAAAACCTGCGTAAGTGGGTTTTAATAAAAAAACTGTTCATTAAGAATGATTGGTGAATGAGGCCTAATATTAGAATTTTATTTCTTCTGACTTTTGATTTCAGAATTGGATTTACTATTCAACAAAGAAACTTGTTGAATTCTATAAGTCTTTATACTGCTATTTAAATCTTAGAACCTAACGTGAATATAATGACATATTTACAAAATAAATGTACTAAAGTGCACAGCTACACTAACTCAGACTGACAGCACAAGTCAAACTTTCTTTTTACTTTCTGTTGTATCTTACTCATACTGGGACAAAGCAAAAATCCTATGTATATTATGATAAAATCTTTTTGAAGGCTTTGCTTATGGAAATGTATGGTACATGCCTCATATTGTATGTTTGTGATTCAAAGGGATTTACTTGCCCCAGTTTACTCAGGAGCAATCCCTTACATGAGAAGTCATAACGCTGAAATCAAGTAAATAATGTATCTTGCATGTTTGGTTCTGTGTTCACATTCCCTATCAGATATGTAGTTACTGTCAGATATGTAGTTACTGTCAGATATGGTGTATTCTCAATGACAAAGGACTGAAAATCTGTGAGTGTCTTATCGATACCTAGCTTGAAACTTTTAGATACTCTCAAGACTGTCCTCCTTGTCATATTGACAGTTTCTCAGCTCCACCCAAAGCACAGTGTATAAAAGGGTTGTGGGGTTGCTTTCCAGAAGCACACATTACAACACCTTCATAACGCCATCTACTATTGATGCATGCAGTCTGTTTCCAGCAATAGTAGATTGACAACTGAAGGAGGGTGCCACAGGAGCTGCAAAGCTAAAATTTTTTACTTTTAAAAAACAGGCCAGTCTTGACGGACTCATTAGATGCATGCACAACACTACAGTAAGTAATTTGACCCAATTTGTAGCGTCTGAATGTTTGGCCACAGCATTATCTAATCATAAAATAAACATTCTAGCAATCCACTCCTTGTGCCACCAAAATGCATTAAGAATCCTCCTTAATCTAATAACATACTCTAGAAATAGTTTTCAAAAATATTTAGGTTAGTACAACACTTTGCATATGTTTGAGCTGAGAGCGCTTTGTCATTGCACAGTTTGCAATAAATTCTCCCCCTCAAAGAGTCATTTACATTTGGAGTTGTCATTGTGATTAATGTGGATCTAATTTGAGAATATTTCCATGCTAAAAAAGACTAAAAGCAGGAGAAACCTTTTGTCAGCAAAAGCCTTTGGAGATAGATTCCTTGCTTCTTAGCAAAGGCCGAATCACCAAATCGAAAAGAGCCTTTATGTGATTTGTGATAGCTACAATATTAGACATATTGGAAGCAGATTTTACTCTATTTACTCTATTTGCCTTTTTAAACACAAGCTACTCACCTAGTAATTTAAATGGGATGGGCATTCAAATGTTGACCAAAACCATGAACATCAAATGTATGGTGTAAAAAGTATTCAATTGAATCATAAAATTAACATTAATAAACACAAGCCCACAAGTATCTTAGTTGGGGTAAAACTGGAAGGCTGTATGAAGATCTTAATAACATGTGATCAATTATAACTCTTTTCACTTATTTTGATAGATTTTAGTAATCTTGATTCTGGGAAGCTACTTTCAAAACAGCTCTACCCCATGGCACAGAAAACACATTAGAGAATGCACAGAGAACAGAAAGAGGTATGTCCCTGTGTTAATGTGCAGTAATTGCATTTAGATGGCATAATTACATTACGGAAAGCAATATAGTTTCCATCCTCAAAATAAGTAGAAACACCTTAGACAGCAGGTAAGCCAATGAAAACACTTAACCAAGCTGTTTTGTTGAATGTATCAATTTACACAATAAACTATGCAAGAGATCTCACATCTTGCATGTTAATAAGCATACAAAAATCAAATTATCTGTTATTATCTTTGTAACTAACATTTTTGGCTAAGCCAAAATGTGGCTAGGAAAAAAATATTGGAGCTTTTAGCTCCAATGTTGTCTCACTTTGTGTTGTCTGTCTGTAACTATGTTTTTTATGTATACTGCTGCCTATCCTGGCCATATCTCACTTGAAAAAAAATATTAATCTCAATGGGAATATTTTCTGGTTAACTAAAGGTTTAATGAAATAACATAAAACTATCTGTTGCATGCATTAGTCAAACAACAAATTCAGAGTTCTCCAGGGTAGTTTACATGTAATAGACATATAATGTAAAATACCTTGCGCTGCTACAGTTTTGCGGCCCCAGTGGTTACCAGAGCTGATCCTTGTCTGCTGATATCTTTCCGGCGTTGCATGTTAACAAAAGTAAAAATGTTAAAGGAAAGTGATCTGTTTTAGATTTCATACCAGATGAAATTAACACTTTTATGAGGTGGTTATGGTTAATTAATCTATACACATCCCATAACTATGGCCACCATCATAGACAATTCCATTTTGAGGTTCCGACTTGTGCCTGAATCAATAGCTCCAGGCTCCAGGCAGGTGTAGTGTGGGCAGTTTAAATAATTAAGCACATGGAGGAAGGCAGAACTCAAGTCTAGGGGTCGTCATAACCCAGAGAAGGATACGGGCATCAGGTTACTGCTTTAAAAGCAAGTAATTGGAGTGAGTAATTTGCAAGTTTTGGGCCTCAAAATGGCCTGAAAGTGCTAAGAAGACATGTAACCCCTGTACAGATTTGTCTCTTGGGGTTCTTATAGAGACCGAAAACATTAGATGTTTCAAGTAATGGCATTGCAGTAACCTGTAACTTAAGACCAGTCATTTTGACCTTGAAAAGGTGAAGTGTATAGAGGTGATTGCAATCCACAGGTTTGTCTTAAAACTTTAAAAGTGACTGTATGTTTGTGAGGAGTTAGCCTACCTTGGTGGTTTTGATTTTGTTTCCTGTGGCACAGCTCCATCCTTTTAGATCAGGAAGAACTTTACACTCCTCGCCATCCAGACACGGATGCATCTGACACCACCACTTCTGTTCCACTATAGACGCTATAGAACACAACATTTTCAGTTGGAGTAAATTCAAATGGATAATTCTATCAAAAGACTAAACCAAAAAAAACATAATAGCAGCTCTAAATACTGTGTGTATGTACAGTATGACATCAAAAATCATTATTTGTAAATCAAAGTTACAATCTAATTAGTAATTTAATTGCTAAAATAGACGGTTAACTTAGCAAATACCATAATTTGCATCATGAGAAGAAGCTGTCATCAACAAGTCGTAAAGCACTTCCAATCAATGGCAATTAAGCTGTGTTGTGTAATCTCAACCACCTATTAAAACGCCATGTGGATTTCAGATTAAATAGAACCTACATTGATTTCAAAGCAAGCATTTTATATCGGCTACATTTTGCTTAGTGATGCTTTGAAAAGCCGATTGTCTCCTACCGAGATGAGAGCCCAGGTAATCCCTGGTTGTAAGAAAGAAAAATTAAAAGGTTAAGTGCTGATCATTTCTCACAGATCACCCCATGGAGTGCTTTAAACTCGGGCCATTGGCGCACAGCTTTAATTTGCACAGAATGTCAATACCAAAATGTCAGGGAATAGGTCAAAGCCAACTCCAGACATCAGGTGAGAAAGAACTCCTGATTTTCAGACCAAATGGAAGGAGGCCAGTCCACTGGTATGTTTAGTTGGTTCCATTAGCATGTTAAGTGTTGCTATGGGTCATTGACTTGCTGTATGTACTTACGTAATTGCGGAATCCTTAATAATCACTTTTGAATTGTTAAAAGTATTTTATCTTGTTTGAATAAAAATGTGTTCTCCAAATGCTGCAGATACAATTATTGTTATATTTTTATGTTAAGCAAGTTAAGCAAACTACTGGAAAACATTGTCATAAAAATCCTCATTAAAAATTATTAGATATTTATTTCCAAAACAATTGGATTCCTTTAGCAGTAAACATAGCTGAACATAGCTTAAGTGGAAATTGAACAACATAAAAAAAATCTTTTAAATAAAAATATTGGCAGCTAAATTCCGGTGGCCATTATGTTGGAAATAGAAGTAATACACAAAACTGTGTTTTTTCGTCATATGAAAGAGCATTAGCAGCAAACGCACACATATAATACAATAAATATTGAGCTAATACATACCATCCACGCATGATGGGGCAGCCCTGGTAGTGCCGGCCACTTGTCCGGGAAAGCAGGAACACTTCACTGTTTGAGAGCGTTCTTCTATTTTGTTTTTGTTGCAGCATCGATGCAATGCTACAACCTCACAGGTGCCTGCACGTACCTGGTGTGGTGCTAGAAAAGCATATATATATATATATATGTATATATATATATATATATATATATATATATATATAAATCAATAGCCTAACTTTTTATTTAAAAACTATATTGTACAAATGTTCAAGACCTCCAAAGACAGTAAAGAGGAGGAAGAATGATACAGTGTTGCAGTATCTGTTGGCAATTTCCAAATAGTGCTTTGTTGCCTGAATTATTTATGGAGCATAATGCTGCATGATCTTTTAATTGCATGTGACATTTTCATGATGTGTCTTTCTGCTGAGCCAGTTATTGGGTGTGTGGTGACAACACATCAAGTGCTACTTGCAAGTTTTGTTTAAAAAGAATTGTAGGTGGACAACTGTACCAACTGTAGAACTACAGTTTAGCAAAGTGGCACAGTACACTAATCTCACTTAAAATATGTTTCTTTTGTAAATGTTATGATGTGAAAATCCCACATGAGATGAGACAAAATAACAACCAAGTCAATTAATAGGGAGCAAAATCTCCAGTATAAAATGTTACCACTACTAAAAACAGCTATCCATAAGACTTGAAATAAGCAAATCAAAAATAATGCAGGACTGAAACAGATGACTGAAACGAGAGTAAAACTAAGGAGGAACCAAAGCATAAAATGTCACAACAAGTAAGAGCTAGACTAAATCTTAATCAGCTGCAGCAATTAACACTGAATCTAAGGAAAATTCTGAACTCTAATGCCCCCGTCGCTTCCATTGCACCTCAACAATTGCATTTAATCAGGCTTGCCCTTCCTCAGATAATCAGTCAATAATGTCCACGTTTAGTCGGGACTGTCCCTTACTATGGGTCTGCACCGCTATTCTGTTGGCAGGACGGGGAACAGAAGGAGAGTAATTCCTATATGAATCCCGAAAAACATTTTCTACTATGGCAGCCACAGATATTAGTGAATCTGGTATTTAAAAACTCTCATGAGGATACAACCACTGTTACCTTTACCAGAACTCCAGCTAATTCTCTAACCAAACAATTTCCAAATAAAAACTGAGCGTTGACATAAGAGCACAAAATGAAATAACACAGTACATGAGTAATACATTGAGTAAGCAAGAGAGGCCAGGGAAATACCTGTAATTTGTAATATTGGTTATATTAATCCATAGTGGCTACTTCAGTAAAAGTGGATCTTATTGACTGTCATGCACACATGTTCTACTGTATAGAGCACACTAGTAGTATTGTTGCAATATGTTATAATTTGTAAAATGTTCTGTTAGGAGAAGCCACTAACATAGTAGTTAGTAGTGAGACAACAAAAAAAGGCTAACACAAACATTTAAGTTGCTTGTTTTCATAACCTAATAACATTCTGCTCCACTTTTTACATGCTAGATTTTTTTTTCTTAGCATTGAACATGTTCTGAGTTAATTTCATCCCTTGATTGATGACAGGTTTACAGCAGCAGATATATCACCCGTGGGAAATTAGGGGCTGCCAAAGCTATCAGATAGAAACTGAATGTGTGCGAGATTATTCTGATCCAATTCCTGGTGAAATGATGAGCGCCTTGAGTAAGGACCACTGCCAATCAAAAGCCACATGCTGGAGCATCATGCTCTCCTCTAATTGGTTGACAAAAACAGCACAGTTCATTGTTTCTGCCTCGTCCAGAATTGGCCATCCAGTGTGTCTAGAAAATCGCTGCACCAATTACTTGGGGTAGTATATTGTCAGAGAGGCTCCCAGTGATGAAACATGATAGTTGCCCCCACTTGTAACGCTACTGAGATGCTATAATTGATCTCACTGGGTCGACTAGTGATGTCCTGACAACAGTTCCCACGAGAGAGGTTTTGTGAGTCACACCTCAAAATAGCCTTTCAAAGCTCTGAATGTTTCATATCAATCACTTTAATCAATATTTCCCCTCTCAGTGTTTACTACCAAGTAAGATCATTCCATATGGTGTGCAAACATAATAGCCTTACAATAGCTATAGGACATAGTGCTGTAAGGGTGAACAAGAAGAAAAGAAAGAGAAAGTAGTAGCTCATCAAAAGGACGGGACAACACCTACAATATCTGGAAAAACTGTGATGGAGTAATACCATAATCTTACAGCTCCCTGAGCTGAGTTGATATGAGACAATTGGTTTGGCTGAGGTGTTTAGTACTCACCTCTGTAACCCTCTGTCGGTATGGGTATTTCCAAGAGTGTAACCATACAGACGATTAGAAGTAAAGCCCCTTTGCTTCCTTTCTGTGAGTACAGCTCATTCATCCTGTTTGAATAGAAAGAGAGTTCAGGTTAATCTTCCTATTTTCAGTACACGATTGTGATATTACATCAATGTCTACAACTGAAATGTTAACATGATCCAAACAAACCTTTTGCAAAGACTGAGCGTACTTTATTTGTAACCCACAACGATATTTAAAATATTACTCAATTACATTTCTCTTTCTCTCATTAAAGAAAAAAAATTCTCTCTCTCTCCGCATCTCTCTCTCTAATATGACAGAGAGCGTATTTGGTGAAGAAACAGGGGCAAAAAGGTCTCGTCCCCATTGCCCTTTCTTTAGACTTCACCACTTGAGCAGTGTACGTTGCTTGACAAGCTAGTTGGCTGCACTGCAGAAGAGCGAAGATGAAAAGGGCCTGCATGGCCTCCTCCATTCCCTCACACTACCTTAGCCGGGGCCTTGCTCTTCTCTTCCTAATGAAGTGCAGTGAAGACGGGGGCAGACTGCATAAACCATCTGGATTGGCTTGTTATCCATGACAGGAAATGATCAAATTTCAAATGAGAGACACAAGTGGTACAGTAATTACTGGAAGAGGGGAGGTATCATATGCCATAAGCATACACAGTTACATGCTTTGTTCACGCTTTTATTTCACAGCCTCTCGCTCTTTTTCAGGCATTTATTTTCGGCGTATATAGATTAGGTGTCCTTCAAAAGGGTTGTCAGATGATACATGTAATTAACTTTAGTTTCTAAATTGTGAACTTGACATGACATTGTGCAGTATTGATTTAGATAAATTGAAGGTGTGGCTAGCGTGTGTTTAATTTTCTTTATTCTAGAGGACACAACACTGTCCAAAAAGTAACAGCCCTGAAAATATCCACCTCATTTATATTCACACTTACCTTCTTTTAAGAATAACAAAATATCAATCAGCTGACCAAACTTCCTTTTTCAAACAAACTTGAGGTTGTGGTATGTAATTTAGCTAGCAGTAAACAAAAGGCAATTTGATTGAAGATTTGGACTCTGAACTTTTTATGTGAATTGGTTTCAATCCAACAGTATCACTTATCTTGGTATTGGAATATCATCTCTATGGTTTAAATTTACAAATGGTTGCATAGAATAGGTTTATAATGCAATTATTGGATTTTATTTCAAGTGTGCAGAGTAAATTGGTCAAAACAGCAGCAAGACATAAAACAGTCTTTGTCTGAACTGATTTTTTAAACCATATGCTCCTTTGACAGTTACTCTAATACTGCATATATATATATATATATATATATATATATATATATATATATATATATATACACATATATATATATATATACACACACACACACACACACACACACACAATGGAACATAAACTATGTTTTATATCCATAGTATATATTATCAAACCACAGAAAACAGTGTGAGCCGCCCAGCAAATTGACAATCCTTGCAGACGCACTATACAGAGAACAGATAGTGTTCTCTTATGACAGGGATAGCAACAGCAAAACATACAAATTAAATTAGTGAGCATTGAGAGTGAAGCCAAAACAATTTCAAGAAAATTATTAATTTTTACAGCCAGTGGGTCAACCTGCTGCATCTCTAAACCTGGACACGGATTACTTTTAGGATACAGTTTACAGCTCTGGAAAACATTAAGAGACCACTGCAAAATGATCAGTGCCTCTGGTTTTTAAAGTTTTTTGGTATTTGTTTGAGTAAAATGAACATAATGTTTTATTCTATAAATTACTGACAAATAAAATAGTAATTTAGAGCATTTATTTGCAGAACATGAAAGTTTATAACACCACAATAATATTGTTTTAACTTAGGAAGACTTCAGAAATCAATATGTGGTGGAACAACCCTGATTTTCAATTATAGCTTTAATGCGTCTTGGCATGGTCTCCACCAGTTTTTCACATTGCTGTTGGGTGACTTTATGTCACTCCTAGCACAAATATTCAAATAGCTCGGCTTTGCCTGTTTGTCTCTTTCAAACTGTTTGCCATCCTACGTAGTTTTTGCCCTCAACAGGTCTGAAGCTTTGTTGTCCCCAATGTCTGCTGCTTGACCTTGTTCTTATGAACTGCTGTTTTAGACATTATAGGGATGGACACAACGTATTTTGACATGATCAATACATATATTTTACTAGATATATTAATTACTTTTGCGGTACTACTAACACCGTTTTTGCCATCCAGCTGGTATTATTGAGAATAGCAATGACCACAGCAGTGGTATTCACACCTTTGTTAAGATTTGGATCAGCTGAGGTGTACCTGTGTTGGAAATCAACAGACACAATGGAATGGCTGCCATATATGTAGAGATGCTGATTTAAGAAGCATTTGCAGTGGTCTCTTTATTTTTTCCAGAGCTGAGCTGTATATTCCTTGTTAACGGCCAGATGAACTTCTAGATTCCCATAATATCATTATGACCTATAATTTGTTGCCCCAATTCTGTCACGTCTTTTTTTTCTTTTCTTTTTTTTTTAAAATAAAACCACAATAGTTTTTGATTTGGGGCAAAAAAAAAGGCTCTACCAACCTTGGCCTAGTTGCATGCCACTTTATTTGTAAAATAAGTGAGGAAAAAAGCAGTGGCACTTGGGAAATGTATTCATTAATAAGACCTGCATATTCTGTTGTGTGGGCTGAGGGAGTCTCCGACCGGAAGATGGCCTTCAGTGCACAGACCAGGCAGTGGTATATCCCCTGAGGTAAACAAAGTCGTGTTGTTTGTACAGAGCTATAGCTCTATACCGTAATGCTCTGTTTGACAAGAGAACTACCTTTCCACAGTTTAGCCTTTATAAGATCACGTGTCACTTAAGTCACTACCATAGCATTTAAAAAATATATGGAAACCCTGACACATTTTGCAGACAAACATTTGGTTTACGCTTTTATGTTATGCAATTTCATAGACAGTAGAAAATTTAATTTTATAGAGGAAGAATGTGGAAAGTGTAGTAGCAATTGTTTGAGTGCAAAAAACCTGCCTTTTTCTCTCAGTGTCTCTAGAGCCGGATTTGATACAGGGATTATCTCCCTCTCTTCCTCCTGCTCTCTCTATTCTCACTCTTTTCTTGGACTGTGTCAGTGGCTGTCACCTCGGACTGCTGTGGAGGGCCGATTGCTCTGCCAAAGAATGCACATCTCTTATTCTCCAGCACACAGATGTTCTCCTCTGACAGTTTAGGGGGGAAAGCTTTTACCCTTGTCACGCAAAACAAGAGAGTTAACAAAATTGTAAGGAACATTTTCTGTCATCCATCTGTCATATTTTTCCACCAATAAGGCACTGTATTTTTCCTGACAATCTAAAACGGCATCTTTCATGGCTCATAGCATAGAGAAAAGCAACTGAAAGACTGGAAGATCCATTTAGTAAAAAGCTTAAGTGGTGTTGCATTTTACGTGAGTTTAATGGAAAATCAAACAGTATTGAAATATTAAGTCTTGTTACCCAATACTAATTTGATTTGATATTTTCGGAACCATCATAATGACCTTCTGTAATGACACATAGAGATACACACCGTTTGATAGGGCAAGCTCAGAATTAACATACAAGCCAAATGGCCACAATCCTACTTTCCCTTTGATCAAAGGTCTTGTGTGTGCATCCCAAGCACACATGCCAGCTTAACATTTCAATCCATTTCCTCGCTAATATTGTCTGCCACATTAGTATTTAGGAGCAAGCAGTGCATTCACACCAATGAAAGTGCATATTAGACAGGCTCTTTTCCGCCTCTGATTTTGGATTATGATCTCATAAAATGAGGATATTTTTGTATGCCTTTTAATTGCACTCTAGCCAGTCTCAATAAATTATCAATGAATGCAATTCAAACATGTTAATACTATACTGCAGACACTTTGTACTCGAAATCTAGAACATTGCAGTATGGAATGAACCCATCTGACTTTTTGCAATGGCATAAATGTGAAGAAAATAACATTGATCACTAGTTGCTCAATAAATCAGTAATCCAGCTATGGTATCCTATGTTATTTATTTATTTAGCTAGTTATTTGTATAGTCAGTCCATAATGACAGTAAGCACATATACTAACCCTCTTAATTTTTTTATTTTATTTTAGATTTGTTAATATAATCTACCTTCTATATCTAAACAGCAGCAAATCATTTTTAATTAAATGGGACATGGTGTGCATGTGTGATTAAGACAAGCTGTAGAATTCTAACAAGAAAGGATCTGCACTTCTTTAGAACTTCATTTAATTTGGATATTAGCTTTTTATTTTAGGACCTGGACCACACATTTAGACCTGGATCAGTAAGAGCAAGTTAATTACGTATTTTGGAATACAGGTGTGTATGATAGAAGCGATATGATACGTCAATTAATCCAAAGCTTTAAGGAGGGGTCAGCAATGCCCTCAATAAAGGGGGCAGACATCATATTTTCGACAGTCAAATTAATATCCTCAATATTGAAAACCTCTCCACACTGCAAGGGCGTGATCGGAAACCAAATATTCCCACCTCAAATTAGTTGAAGCCAATAAGCATGATGAAACATGAATAGCATCTAAGCCATGCTCTGGCATGCTGAGCTCCGCTTTGACGTGAAGAAAAGGTGAAGAGTGAGGTGTCAGAGCGAGAGGTGCTATTTTTAGGTGTCTAATGAAACTTCTAATTTCTGTACCAGGGACAGGCGAGAAGTGACAGAGGATTATGAATAATCTTTAATTATTTTATTAGGCAGCTGTACCTGTTAGCCAATTGTCATTGGAGAACTTGACGCATACTACTGTGTCTAATATGCCAAAACTCCAGCAGATTTCAACACTATTCTTTAAAGTTTCTGTCCACACAGCTATGTCCTTCTCTTCCTGCCATTGAACGATGGGGAAAGTACTATATGCAAATAAATCTGCTCAGTAAAGACCAATAGCCAAAGACAGCATTATAGTCCAAGAATAGTACTTGCATTGAAGCTCTTCACCAGAGAAATGACTGACCAGTTCAGTCAACACCACTCTCAGTTCTTTTTTGTCCTTCCAGCATACACAGGCCATCTATTTGGCATAAAGAGGACAGATCAGTGGATGTGTGTGTGTGTGTGTGTGTGTGTGTGTGTGTGTGTGTGTGCGTGCGTGCGTGCGTGCGTGCGTGCGTGCGTTGGTGTGCGTGTTGATGTGAAAGGAAAAGAGAGAGATAGAAGCAGAAAGAGAAAATAATTTTCCTTGTGTAGTTTTCTCATGAATTGTATTGATGCTCTCAATACAAAGCAAAAAAAAAGGATGCCAGTTTGAACCCTGTGCCAACAGTATCTCGCATCATTTGTATTAGAGGCCGACCAATTACAGCCAATATGGGCCAATCCCAGATATATTGTATCGGCAATATATAAAAAATATCAACCAGTTGAGTGCCATTGAGATAGATAACTATTTTACAATGGAGCCCTGGCCAAGAGAAAACATAAAACATTAGAACGGACATAGAACGATAAAGCAAGCAAATGGTATGTGATTACATATCTTTGTCATCTAAGTGTTTCATAACCACATATATGTACATGCATGTGTCCCCCGGGGAGTCCTGTGGGGGGTACTGCGGGAGTATGGGGTATCGGGGCCGTTGCTACGAGCCATTCGGTCCCTATATAACCGGAGTGAGAGTTGTGTCCGTATACTCGGCACAAAGTCAAATACGTTTTCAGTGGGTGTTGGACTCCGCCAGGGCTGCCCC